>JAWPHD010001661.1:0-45000 GCA_037043455.1 Cyrtodaria siliqua
AATGATCTAGAATAAACACTTGCCGTTATCTATATCTGTGAAAACATTGCCCCTTGGCGGTAATTAAAAGGATTAGCATGTCAGGTAATTGGTTTATTGTGTGAAAATAATGATTGGATTGTTTGTTTATGACACGTAGCGGCGATACCTGTAATGTCCATGGGAGGTTGATTATGATAGGATTAAGGAATACACCGACGGTAAGTGGGGTGGTAATTAGCGAATTCGGCATCGATTGATATTTGGTATATTAATTGGATTAATATTATAATTGAGGACAATTAAAGGTTGACGATTTCAACTAATCTGTAATGTCCATGGGAGGTTGATTATGATAGAAATACACCGACTGTAATTGGGTAGGTAATTAAGAAAGGTGATGCTGGCAGCAGCCAAGTCTTGTTGTAATTAATTTAGTGGTTAAAAAGTGGACAGAGTCTCAAGATATATGCCCTAGCAGAATTAAATGATGTTATTTTATGGTATGTTCATGAAAGCAGATTAAAGATCATCATTAACTAAAAGGTGATGCTGGCAGCAGCCATGTCTTGTTGTAATTAGTGGTTAAAAAGTGGACAGAGTCTATATAAAGTGTTTAATTACATGCTATTCTTGATTATATGCTATGCTAACATGAAATAAACAGTATTCAACTATTGTATGTATAAAATATCATGTTTTTATGCTGATTTACCCCCTTTATTAAGGTTTATATCAGAAGAAAAAAAACCGGTACGCGTTAAAAATTTGAGTATAAAAACCTCCCTGAATTTTGTCAAATCTCCCTGAAAAAAAAGTCAAATCTCCCTGGTAACCCTCCTGAAAATATCACATGTATGTGCAACTGTATTATAATATAACCTATTGTCAATATACTCCGACATCATCAATAGGGCGGAGATATCTAAGTACTGGCGTCATGTTAATCGCTTCAAATTCGTTTGTCGGCCGCGTAAATGGCCGTACATTTTTAGACTTTTAGAGTGTAGTAGAATGTAGTAATTGTCATTTACTGTATATTAGCTTACCATAAAGGGAGGTAATATTCAACATTCGTTCACTTGCCTTTGACATGCTACAGGTTATTATTTATATTTTCATGCATTGTTTCTTTATTTATTTAAAGGGCATATGTCATTTATTGATTTACTTGCTATGATATTTGAAGTAGAAGATTCATTTTCATATTTTAGAGGTTAATAAAAGAAATCTGAGTACATTTGCGACTTTGTTGTTTAACTGAAGTGCAACAGTCCACACCCCAGTACGGACCTAGGGATAACACCGCCAGGCCTGATTGCTATCCAGTGACCAGACACAGTGTTGTTCATATTGGGCATAATTTGTCGTAGACCGATAATGCCAGTGCATACGTCAAAAACACTCAAAATGGCTACAAGAGTAAGAGTAACGTCCCTTGATAAATTGCTGTTCCTTATAGGCGCTTGACTGTCGTTTTTCTGTTAAAATGCAAGCATTTTATCGACACATAAGCAATCATGTCCCACAATGCGAAGTCCTACACTTTTTTTTTGAAAAAATCAACATCGGAAAACTGCAAGAAAATTGATTTGCTGTTTAGGCAAGCCTCTTTTAAGTCCGCCACTGTTACTGTCGGTGATGAGCCGTCTACATCCGTCGGTGTCAGTGTTGATAATGTTACTGTCCGTGTCAATGATAATCATGATGAAAATTTGTTGTCTTCGTCCGTCAGTGTTCATGATAATACTGCTTACTAAGTAACATGTGCCAACCGCGACTTAATACATATAAAAAAACTACTATCTTTCTTCTATATTTTAACATTGTCTAAATTCCCTCTTTTTCCAATTCACATCAAATTTTTCCCCCTCTAAAGGGCCCGACCCCCTTCCCCCAAAATTAAAAAAACCACTGGTGCCTAAATATTTATGTGTAATTTTTTCTGGTCCGATTACATTGGTGGAGAATCCGGGTAGGCATTGTATGAGGTTATGCCCAGATGCCTAGATAATTGTATATGTTGATGCGATATTTGAAGGTTTCAAATATCAAAAATAATCTCTTTGTTGATTTAAAATGCGAGAATTGTTGGCCTTGTTGACGTTATAATTTAATTTCAAAATATTGATAAACGTCATCTCCAAAATGGGTATTGCTGAGAATTTAATCCCAATTAAAATACTAGTGATGAGAATTTAATCCCAATTAAAATACTAGTGATTAAAGGGAATATAGTGATATTTAATTTGCATATGTAAATAAATATGTTCTCCTTTACACTTCAGCTGTGTGCTGTTTGCTGTGGAAGGTTGCAGTCATCCAACGGTGATGAAGGACATGTGTGCCGATTGTGGAGCAGATCTCAGGGTGTAAGTTTATGTTCTTTAGTGCTCCAGATAAGATGCATAATCTGCAGATTTTTTTCACCAAAAACACATTAAAAACGAAATTAATGCATACAAAAACACATTAAAAATGAAATTAACAAAAACACATTAAAAATGAAATTAATGCATACAAAAACGCATTAAAAATGAAATTAATGCATACAAAAATGCATTAAAAATGAAATTAATGCATACAAAAACACATTAAAAATCAAAAACACATTAAAAATCAAATTAATGCATACAAAAACACATTAAAAATGAAATTAATGCAAAAATGCATTAAAAATGAAATTAATGCATACAAAAACACATTAAAAATGAAATTAATGCATACAAAAACACATTAAAAATGAAATTAAAAATGAAATTAATGCATACAAAAACACATTAAAAATGAAATTAATGCATACAAAAATGCATTAAAAATGAAATTAATGCATACAAAAACACATTAAAAATGAAATAAATGCATACAAAAACACATTAAAAATGAAATTAATGCATACAAAAATGCATTAAAAATGAAATTAATGCATACAAAAACACATTAAAAATGAAATTAATTAATGCATACAAAAACACATTAAAAATGAAATTAATGCATACAAAAATGCATTAAAAATGAAATTAATGCATACAAGAATGCATTAAAAATGAAATTAATGCATACAAAAACACATTAAAAATGAAATTAATGCATGCAAAAACACATTAAAAATGAAATTAAAAATGAAATTAATGCATACAAAAACACATTAAAAATGAAATTAATGCATACAAAAATGCATTAAAAATGAAATTAATGCATACAAAAACACATTAAAAATGAAATTAATGCATACAAAAATGCATTAAAAATGAAATTAATGCATACAAAAACACATTAAAAATGAAATAAATGCATACAAAAACACATTAAAAATGAAATTAATGCATACAAAAATGCATTAAAAATGAAATTAATGCATACAAAAACACATTAAAAATGAAATTAATTAATGCATACAAAAACACATTAAAAATGAAATTAATGCATACAAAAATGCATTAAAAATGAAATTAATGCATACAAGAATGCATTAAAAATGTAATTAATGCATACAAAAACACATTAAAAATGAAACTAATGCATACAAAAATGCATTAAAAATGAAATTAATGCATACAAAAACACATTAAAAATGAAATTAAGTCATACAAAAATGCATTAAAAATGAATTAATGCATACAAAAACACATTAAAAATGAAATTAAGGCATACAAAAACACATTAAAAATGAAATTAATGCATACAAAAATGCATTAAAAATGAAATTAATGCATACAAAAACACATTATGAAATTAATGCATACAAAAACACATTAAAAATGAAATTAATGCATACAAAAATGCATTAAAAATGAAATTAATGCATACAAAAACACATTAAAAATGAAATTAATGCATACAAAAATGCATTAAAAATGAAATTAATGCATACAAAAACACATTAAAAATGAAATTAATGCATACAAAAATGCATTAAAAAATCGCCAATAAATATTGAGAACCAAATTCCGGCATACACAAATACTAGCGTAGAAAAATAAAGCGTGCCCAGTCATTATAGATGCTTGTTGAAGTTTGAGGTATTGAATGATAATCAAGAGCCTCCAGCAACATTTTACAAGTAGATGCTTGCAAGAAAAAAGAAATGGCCTTTTTATCGGCTGCTTGACACAAACATTTAAACAGACAGAAGCAATGTGAATGTGAATACACAATAGTTTTGATGGTAATGACTATTAAAGAGTAAACATTTAACATTAATGCGTTGTCCAAAACTTGTTTTTAAGAATATGTATAAGTTTGTAAATGTAAATAGGTAATGTGTTGTTGTTTTTCTTGCGTACAACATGCATTGTGCTGAAAGCTTATCTGGAGCACTGGTTCTTCAATGGATTGTTATTGTAAAAGTTTTAATGCAGTGTTTTTTTTATGTGTTTTGTGAATGCAGCCTGTGCCTGTGCCATTGTGAAAAATAGCGGCATTTTTCTAGAAATTGTGAAAATTGTGAAATATTATAACAAAAACAAAACAAAACATTTTTCACTTTTAATTTCACAGTTTAATATCCCTTGGTTTTAAGTTTTGTTTTTGGTAAATACAGACTAGTTTTAACACCAGAATATATTAAGACTAGTATCCTTACTGATCTGTATTTAGCCTAAAAAAAAAAATATATATATATATTTTTTTTTTTTTTTTTTTTTTTTTCAGATTGTGAATTTTTTGGATATAATTGTGAAAAAAGTATACTTTTTGGCATTGTGAATGGGGCCGAATAACGGCCCCAAATCAGGCATAAAAAAAACACTGTAATGCCATTGTCAAGCTGCTTTAGCAGCAGTGTTAAAGCAGCAGTGTGTTTCTCTCATCAGTCTAACATGTACCCTACAGCAGGTATTTATTTCAACTTGTGTTTCATGTGAGATCTCAAACACCTGACCTGTATGTATTGGTCTGTCGTACAATTGTTTTTAGTGAGAACTTGACAACAGACCTGTATCTGTTGGTCTTCTGTATGATTGTTTTAAGTGAGGTCAGACAACAGACCTGTATCTGTTGGTCTGATGTATATTTTAAATGGGAACTCGACAACCAGTTTTTCTCTCCAAAAAACAATATTAATCCCAATAGCAAAAAGTATGTTTTTTCCCAATTGGACAACAAATTCCCAATCCAAAAAAACTTTGAACAGAAGAAGTGGGGAAAATACATTCTTCTAGGTGAAGAAGTAGGGAAAATACACTTTTATGTGAGAGTAATGAAATACTACAAGAGAATGTGTTTGCAAATTATTTAAGCTAACAATATTGCTTTTGTTTGATAGTGAATAAATATCCCAATTTATTTAAAGTTGAAACAACTCAAATTTTCCAAACTGAATGGGTACCCTTACCATTCCCAAAAGGGTGAACACAATCGCTGACAGCAGACCTGTATTTACTGGTCTGATATATATGTTTTAAGTGGGTACTTGATAACAGGTACATTTTTGTTTGGTCTGCTGTATAATTGTTTTCAGTGAGATCCAACAACAGACCTGTATCTGTTGGTCTGATGTATGTTTTAAGTGGGAACTCGACAACAGACCTGTATCTGTTGGTCTGATGTATGTTTTAAGTGGGAACTCGACAAAGACTAGTATTTAAAGTCATTATCCCGCCAACAACAGCTTAATTTTAAAACATAAACTACTTATTTTTTAAACCTACTGATTGCGAGGTATATATTATATAACTTTAATACATATTTTGAGAATCCAAACTCTATAGACACGATATAAATGTCTTTAACCTGCCAGGCCAAACCCACAAAACTGAAACATCGAATTAAGAGCTACCGACTCATAATTCATTTTATGCATATTCAATCGCAGGTATTTTAAAAAAAAAGGGTGAATAAACCTATACTTTTATTCGGCACGTATACATTATTATATGACCTGGATAAAGTTTTGATAAACGGTTTTGTAGTGTAATTTTGCCATTATTTGACGGGTTAGTTTCTTTAATTGTCTGATGTATGTTTTAAATGGGAATTCGACATCAGGAATTTAGTAGTCTATTGTATGATTTTAGTGAGAACTCGACAGCTGGTAACCGCAAGGAGGATGTGAAGGCGTCAGTGGCCATGGTACACAGTATACCTGAACTCATAGTCAGTGAAGAGGTACCAACTTTTTTTGAAATAACATAATAATAACAAACTTGATACATGTCCATGTAATTAAACAGCATGGCAGTTAATGGAGCATGTATCTTTAATTTTGTTTGTTAGATTGTGAAAGGATGAGTGACCTTGACCTATTTAATGAATGTATAATGATCTACAGTTGATATTGCATGTTTAGGTCAGTTTACTTCAGTCTTCAGATAATGTTAATTTCCAATGTAGTTAACTTGTTGACCTTGACCTGCTTAATGCACTTCTATCAGTTATTTTAAAGGGGTTGATGCACTATTTTCAAACAAGGTTTATTTTAAAGGGCTCTGAAAAAAACACTTTAAAAAAGCTGAAAGAATATCAAAATGCCATAAAGAATGAAAGAGATATGACCTATTGAAAATTTGCAAAGAAAGGTAAATGGAGGCGGCTAGGAGTGATGACATCATCGTGCCTTTTTACAATATATGACATATTGACAAAATGTTTTTAAATCAAAGAAAACCACTGCAAATGAAAAATAAGCATACATCTGTACATTTGATACATTTTAGTTCTGTATATTTATTTTTAATCAATTTGCAGTGATTTTCATTGCTTTAAAATAGTTTTTAGTTCTACTGGCGGAAGGCCATCAGAGCTAATGGGATGCCGAGTTGTCCGTCGTTAACTTTTGTCTCGTTAAGACGATAGAGCCTTCATTTTTCATCTGATCTTTACAAAACTTTACCAGATTGTTAATGTCAATGAAAGCTCGGACAAGTTCGAAAACCAGCCAAATCGGACCAGTAACAGTGGAGTTATGGCCCTTGATTTAGTAAAAAATGCTATATTTTGCCTCGTTAAGACGATAGGGCATTCATAAGAGTAGGGCACGGTTCCCGAATTCCTATGTATCCTTTCCCTCTCTCTTGGGCGGCTCTAAATAACCTATACTGCGTTGATGAGCCGTTAAACAACATTCAGTTCAGTTCAATTCATTTTTTTTCCTATCTTTACCAAACTTTACTAAATTGTTAATGTGAACGATAGCTCGGACAAGTTCGAAAACCAGCCAGATCGGACCAGTAACAGCGGAGTTATGGCCCTTAATTAGTTAAAAATGCTATATTTTGCCTCGTTCAGACGATAGGGCCTTCATTTTTCATCCGATCTTTACCAAACTTTACCAGATTGTTAATGTCAATAAAAGCTCGGAAAAGTTCGAAAACCACCCAGATCGGATCAATAACAGCGAGTTATGGCCCTTGATTCAGTTAAAAATGCTATATTTTGCCTCGTTGAGACGATAGGGCCTTCATTTTTCATCTGATCTTTACCAAACTTTACCAGATTGTTAATGTCAATGAAAGCTCAATAAAAGCTTGAACAAGTTCGATAACCAGCCAGATCGGACCAGTTACAGCGGAGTTATGGCCCTTGATTTCATTAAAAATGCTATATGTTGCCTTGTTGAGGCGATAGGGCCTTCATTTTTCATCTGATCTTTACCAAACTTTACCAGATTTCTTTTCTTCTTTTATTATTCTTTTCTTTTTTTTTAAATTTTTTTTTATTTTTTTTTTTATCTCTTCTGGCCAAGTTCGAAAACCAGACAGATCGGACCAGAGTTACGGCTCTTGATTTAGTTAAAAATGCTACATTTTGCCTCTTTAAGGCGATAGTCACTCGCTTCATTGATATTATAAGAGCCATATTAGCCACTAGAGCGTCCACAGGCCCAAATTGAATTGGGGGCTATATAGGAATTATGTTGTCCGTAACGTCCCGTCTCGTCCCGTCCACACATTTTTGTCACGTCACGTAACACACTTTTAATACTTGCATATCTCAAACGCTTTTGAATGGATTGTTCCCAAACTTCATATATACTAAACCTAATTGCTAAATATCAACCTAAGAATATGTCAATAATAATCTCATTGTTTTGTGTATTTTGTGCTTGATTAGAGATACGGTTAAACTGCAAAATAATGAGTGTAAATCGTCTACTCTGATTGCATGAACATATTTTAAAACTTATAAGTCAATGTGTTTTCTTAGAAATAAGTTATAACACTTATACAACTGGGTATATAGGATTTTATTTTTAAATTAGTTAAGCTTTCGATGTTCCTAATTCTAAAATATGCCATTTAAAATTATTTTGACATCATGTTTTACTAGCATTACCATTACTAACTCGTTCGCAAAAGAAATTTTCGAAATATTTAATGTTAACGCTGAATTACAGTTACTTGAATTTCAAACAATATTCAATTTAAAGGGAGGTAATTTAAGATTATCCATATTCATTTTTTTATAGACGGAGAATCTGCGATAAAGGGGTCAATTTTTTTTTTATTATTATTATTTCGTACCAATTTTAAGAATTTTATATCTTTAAGCGATCTTTGACTCATGTTATGTGTTTTATCAACACTTTTCATGTTTTCATAGAAAGGGAGGGTAACTCTCAAAAGATGTAACAATTTAAACAAAAAATAAATGTTTTACAAACTATGGGTCAAAACAAAATACTTATCATATATCTTTTCTAAAATATATTTAAAATAAGAAAGTTAAGATACAAAAGTTGATACTTAGCAATTTTGTTCAGTGTACTCATAACAACTGATGAACTTACGTCCCTCTACATCACCCATCATTGATTGCCTAATTTATTACAGAATTATGGCCCTTTATTTGACTTAGAATTTTCCACTCTAATATTGTATAATGACCTGTTAACACATTTTTTTCTCAAAACATTTTCGAATTGATTGTTCCCAAACTTCATGTACACATAACAACTGATTACCTTATGTCCTTCTACATCACAAATTGTTGATGCCTAATTTATTACAGAATCATGGCCCCTTTTTAGCTCGACTATTCGAAGAATAAGAGAGGTTATGTAATCACCCCGGGGTCGGCGTTGGCGTCGGCGTCCCACATCAAGGTTTGCGTGTAAGCTGTGTTTACAAGTCTATGTCTCTTACATTTCTTATCCTAGCACAACCAAATTTGGCCATGGGCTTCCTTATAGCATTATCTTAAGGGCTGCATAAGCAATTTTGGTTCCTGTAACCCAAGGGCTCCCATGGAACCCAAATTATGATAGCCCATAAAATGTGTCCCATTTCACATCGAATTTTGCGTGTAAGCTGTGTTTTCAAGTCTATATCTCTTACAATTTTTACCCTAGCACAATCATATTTGGCCATTAGCTTCCTTATAGCATTATCTTAAAGGTTGCTTAAGTAATTTTGGTTCCTGTAACCCCTGGGCTCCCATGGAACCCAAATTCTGAAAAAATGTGTCTGTTTCACATCAAATATTGCGTGTAAGCTGTGTTTACAGGTCTATATTTCTTGCATTTCTTGTCCTAGCTGAACTAAATTTTGGGATTGGTTTCCTTTTAGTATGTTGTAAAGGGTTGGATAATTAATTTTGTCTTCTGCAAACTCTGGGCTCCCATGGAACCTAAATAGTGATGGCCCATAAAATGTGCAATAAAGGCAGATCTAGGTTTGCATGGTTTGGGATTTCTTATAGCATTATGCATCTTATTCATACTTCACTCATATTGGGGCATGGGCTCCCTCCTCCCCACACCCCCTCCACAATTTTTTTATTTTTTAAATATTTCTGTGTTGTTTTGATCGATTCTTACACATATATTTTGCCCCCTCACCGTCCCCCCATCCCCCCCCCCCACTCCCCAACCATGCCCCTCCCCCTCGCCCCCACTTGAAACTTTATTTTTTATTTGTTTTTTGTTTACATATTTCTGTGTTGTTTTAGTCAATTATTACGCAATATGTTTCGCCCCGGAGATCAGCAGAGCTTATGCCGTGGTGCGGCGTCCGTCGTCCGTCCGTCTGTCCGTCCCTCTGTCTGTAAACTTTTTTTTGTAGCGACTACTCCTCTGAAACTACTGAATGGATTTTCATGAAACTTTACAGAAATGTTGCCCATGAAGTCTAGTTGATCCTAGCAAAAATTCATGTTGATGTAAATTCCAAGATGGCTGCCAGATCTAAAAATAGGTTTTTAAAAAACAAGTTTGTAGCGACTACTTCATGAAAACTATAAGTGATATTGATATGGGACTTTTCTAAAATGATCAGCATGACATGCTGTTGGTCCTTGTCGAAAATCGTTTTGATTCGACGTTAAACATGGCTGCCAGCGGCCATCTTTGTTTACATAGAGTTATATAATGAAAACTTGTAGCGACTACTCCTCTGAAACTACTTGACGGATTTTCATGAAACTTCACAGGAATGTTGCTCTTGATGTCTTATTGATCCTAGCAAAATTTCAGGTTGGCCGGAAATTCAAGATGGCCGCCACGGCTAAAAATTATTTTTCAAAAAACAAGTCTGTAGCAACTACTTCCTGAAATCAAAATCAATCAGTAGAGCTTCAAGGTCATTGACCTCTTGTTTTTTACATATGTCTGTGTTGTTTTGGTCAATTCTTACACATAGCTATGTTGCACTACCCTCCCCCACCCCATCCCCATGCTCAAAATGAAATATTTTTATTTAATGTTTATTGTTTTTTTACATATATCTCTGTTGTTTTGGTCAATTCTTACACATAGCTTCGTACACATATGTTGCCCCCTGCACCCCATTCCCTGCCTCTCCACCCCCCCCACCCCCCCCACTCGAAATATTTTTATTTTTATTTTGTTTTACCATATTTCTGTGTTGTTTTGGTCAATTTTTACATAGCTTCTTACACATATATGTTGCCCATTTTGTGTTACTTTGTGAATTCTTACATAGCTTCTTACACATATATATTGCCCTCACCCCCCCCCCCCCCCCCCCCCCCCACCCACCCACTACCCCACTACCCCACCTCTGCCCCACCCCCACCCCCCATCCCCACTCAGAAGTTGATTTTTTTATTTTTTTATATTTTTTACATATTTCTCTGTATTTTTGATCAATTCTTACACAACGTCCCCAACCCCACCCCACATTGTTTTAGCCTTGTTTTCTGATGGTATATACTAGCTATATAATTTATTATTCTCTGAAAAATCAAATAGTCGAGCTGCGCTGTTCTCCGACAGCTCTTGTTTTAGCTCTACTGGCCAAAGACCAGGAGGGCTTATGCGATCACTTTACGTCCGTCGTCCGTCCGTCCGTCTGTCTGTTAGCAATTTTATAAAATCGACATCTCCTCTGAAACCGCTCAAAGGATTTTAATGAAACTTCATCACAATGTTACTTGGGAGGGCCCCTCTCAGATTTGGGTTTTTCGCAGTCGCCAGTCATCCAAGATGGCCGCCATGGCTAAAACTAGGTCAAAATTTAAGGAAATTTCAAACGACATCTCCGACGAAACCACTGATTCCATTCTACTGAAATATCATATACTTGTTCCTTAAGTTGGCCTCTATCAAGTTTGTGTTTTTCGTTATCGTCAAATAATCAAAATGGCCGCCATGTTACCCAAAATTTACATAGAGTTATATAGGAAAAGGTTAAAAATTACATCTTCTCTGAAACTGCCTGAAAGATTTTGATGAAACTTAAGCACAATAATATTTGGGATAGTCCCTCTCAGATTTATGTTTTTCTCGGCCACCAGTCATCCAAGATGGCCGCCATGGCTAAAACTAGGTCAAATTTAAGTAAATTTCAAACGACATCTCCGACGAAACCACTGATTCCATTCTACTGAAATATCATATACATGTTCCTTAAGTTGGCCTCTATCAAGTTTGTGTTTTTCGTTATCGTCGAATAATCAAAATGGCCGCCACAGCGACACAAAATTTACATAGAGTTATATAGGAAAAGGTTAAAAATTACATCTTCTGTGAAACCGCTTGAAGGATTATGATGAAACTTAAGCACAATGATATTTGGGATTGTCCCTCTCAGATGTGTATTTTTCACGGCCGCCAGTCATCCAAGATGGCCGCCATGGCTAAAACTAGGCCAAATTTAAGGAAATTTCAAACGACATCTCCTAAACGACTTATTCCATTCTTGTGAAATATCATATACACGTTCCTTGGGTTAGCCTCTATCAAGTTTGTGTTTTTCATTATCGTCAAATAATCAAAATTATTCAAAATGGCCACCACGATAACCCAAAGTTTACATAGAGTTATATATAGGAAAAAAAATTCTTGGGTTGGCCTCTATCATGTTTATGTTTTTGAAACACATCATACAAGTAGAGCGTCTACAGGCCCTCTTGGGCCTCTTGTTTCATGGCATTTTGATAATTCAACTTTTTTTCCAACTTTTTCAGAGCCCTTTTAAATAAATCTTGTTTGGAAATAGTGCATCAACGCCTTTAAGATCATTTCTTAAGACACTTAAACATATTCACACTATTTTTCATTATTTCCTATACTGTAGCTAGCGAAGACACTGGGTCAGGAAGATGAGGATCGATTGCTGAAGACAAGAAAACTGGTTCTGCTGGTGGACCTCGATCAAACCCTCATACATACAACCAATGATAACATTCCTGTAAACCTCAAGGTCAGTCCATTAGATTCTTTTCAACTCATTTGATGTTTTCATTTTTGTTCAGAATGCCTTTATTTAGCCTAGGGTTGGCATTATCAACTGATTGCCTTACGATTTCTCCATATGTTGTTTATAAACTATGACATACTTGTAAATAACAAGTCCATTTATTTTTGCTCAAATTTATTTGCCTCAAAATACCTTGTTTAACTTTTTGTAAATGATTTATTTTACAACTTGACTATAAGGCCATCCTTAAAAAAATATTTGTTGTTTCCCATCGTTGTATTTCATAATTGGGTAGGTAGGAAGGTGATTTTTATTAGCTCTGCTGGCCTATTAACCAGCCAGATTGGATTAGTAACTCCAGAGTTAAGGCCTTTGTTTTTTCTGAAAAACGCCATTTTCTGCCTTATGAACACTCTAGCACCTTCATTTATTATTTGGTCTTTACCAAACTTGCACAGATTGTTAATATCAATGAAAGCGCATACAGATTCGAAAACCAGCCAGATCGGATCAGTAACACCGGAGTTACGGCCCTTGCTTTGATAAAAATGCCATTTTCTGCCTTGTGAACACTCTAGCACCTTCATTTATTATTTGATCTTTACCAAACTTTCACAGATTGTTAATATCAATGAAAGCTTGGTCAGGTTCGAAAACCAGCCAGATCGGATCAGTAACACTGGAGTTATGGCTCTTGTTTTTCTGAAAAATGCCATTTTCTGCCTTGTGAACACTCTAGCACCTTCATTTATTATTTGATCTTTACCAGATTTTGTCTGATTGTTAATATCAATGAAAGCTCGGTTAAATTCGAAAACCAGCCGGATCGGACTGGTAACTCCAGACTTACAGCCTTTGATTGTCTTAAATATGCTATATGAGAACCTGCGGTCGTGGGTTCAAAACCCACTTAGGGCTAATTATTTTTTTAATTTCATGACACTAGGGGGTGCAGCAATGTCTCGGATTTTGTCTCCGCCCACTGGGGCTCCCTTAAGGGTAATTAGATAAAAAATCAGAAAAAAATCCAAATGTGAATGGATTTTCAAGATTCTCATTTTGTATGGTCATTTAGGGACTCGAATCATCATACACGAAACGAGTTTCGTCCTCCTGCATATAGGGGCCCTTCTACAGGGGTACTATTTGGGGAGCTTGTAGTAATTTACTATTACAGAGTTTCGGCTTACTCCTTTTGTCAAAAAAAATTTTCCAGATGTGAATCACTGAATGGTTTCGATTCTATTCGATTCTAGTTTGGTCATTTGGGGACTCGAGGCATAATCGGTCAAAATTCACAAAAAAAAAAAATTTGTCCAGATGTGAATCACTGAATGGTTTCGATTCTAGTTTGGTATGGTCATTTAGGAACTCGAGGCACATCATATATAAAACTGGTTTTGACCTCCAGCATTAAGGGGCCCCTCTATAGAGGTACAACTTGGGGGAACTTACAGTAACTTACTACCACAAGTTTGGGCTTGTGACCTTAATTCCTTCTGTACCCTTTGAGATTTCAAGTTCATGTTTGGTGTATTTCTTAGTTAAGGATTTGCAATAAGTTTTAATTATTTTTGCTCCATCCTCGGGGGCTGTACAAAGAGAAATCAGGTAAAAAACACAACAAATGGCATATATCTTGTCCTCATTTGAATGTAATGGATTTTAATTTGGTGTGATCATTTAGGGACTTGAGGCACAACATTTATGAAATATGTTTTGTCCTCTGGTGTAAAGGGGCCCCTCAACAGAGATATTACTTGGGGGAGCTGAAGCAAGTTGCAGTAATTTACTATTTGAGAGTTTTGGCTTTATGACACTTACTCCTTCTTCATGTGTGGTGTGTTTCTTAGTTAAGGATGTGCAGATGCACAGTAAGTTTTTGTTTTTGGCTCCATCCCCTGGACATGATAAGGGGTAATCAAACAAAAATAATTGCATATCTTGTCCAAATGTGAATGCATTTAATTCTAATTTGCTATGGTCATTTAGGGACTCAAGGCGCAACATATATAAAACGGGATTTGACCTCCTGTGTAAAGTTGCCCCTCTACATGGGTACAACTTGTGGAACTTTAAGTAAGTGATTTGTAACCCACCCCCACCACCTCCCAAACCACAAACTCCATAAAGCCAGTAAAGCGATAAAGGCCCTTCTCTTGGGCCTCTTGTTTGTATTGCCAAGGACAGTAAACAGCATAAGAAATTAAAGAAAAATATACTGAAGATAGCAAAACATACTTGTTAAAGAATTGCTAAAAAAGTTTCGGGTAGTGCCCTTTTTCATGGGTAGGTAGGGAAACTGCAAACCAACAATTTTTTATGGTAGGTCTAAGGTATCCTAGCAACTTTGGGTCTCATTTCCAGATGAGCATTTTGTTTTGGCATTCTATCTTTAAAAGGTGTTACAATTGATGTAGAAATAAGTACAATTTTATCTTTAAAAACCTACATGTATTTGCTGCCTTAACTGTTTCAGGATGTGAATCATTTTCAACTTTGGCATGGTAACCAGTTGCTATGGTATCACACAAGACTCCGCCCCCGCACCTTGCTGTTTCTGGAAAACATTGCAAAGTTGTATGAGCTACACATCTGTACATTCGGTGTACGGCTGTACGCCCACACCATTGCCAAGATACTCGATCCAGATGGGAACTACTTCTCTCACCGCATATTGTCGCGGGACGAATGCTTCAATGCTTCATCCAAGACAGCCAACCTAAAGTAAGCAGCTTTGCTTCCTGATGTATTATATATATATATGGTTTTAAACTTTGTCAATTGTCGGGATTTTCGTCAATCTCCAAGCGTGTTGTTGGGTCCTTATCCAATTGTCAGATCATGAAGTACATGTAGATTATTGGGTCAAAGACCCGATAATGTTTTTTGAAAGCAGAAAAGTGGGTTAGTCATACACTCTCCTTGCAAATGGACATATTATATTCAAATGAGTAGGATCTAGATCCAGTAATTTGTTTCATGCCTCAATAATCGCGTAATACATCATAAAACAATATATAGTGGTTCCCACAATTTACCATATATATACCAGGGCTCAATCTAGGCCAGGATTTTAGGGAGAAGTCACTTCTCCCTCAAATGATTTTAGGGAGAAGTGGAGAGAATTTAGGGAGACTTCACGCGACATGTATATGTAGACAACAGTTGAATAGTCATCACCATGTATATTGCAATGCAGTGAATACAGTGTAATGCATACTAATTCTTTTTACTCTATAATATGAGCTTGAAATATTGATGCAAATTTCTATGATAATGGATTTATTACTATACTGTACCTTTTTAAACTTCTTTTTTTTTTTTTTTTTTTTTTTTTTAAATTTCGGCGACTTGAACTTCGCTTTGATGTGTTGCCAAGGCGAAGTCAAGAGATCGCGGGCGAGTTCTTCGCCCGAATCGCCCCCTAGATTGAGCCCTGTATACTGAACCAAACAGCTAACGCACCAGTAGACAAAACCTTTAATATCTCAATAATAACAATCAATAAATCAAAACAAATTTCATTCAGAACGAGACAAATATCTTGTGAATAACAACTGTAAATTTAAAAAAATCATTCAAATCACCCGTCTCCAACGGTACCAGTCGGCATATAATAAGTTCATACATTAAAGGTATTGTCTACCGATGCATTAGCTGTTTGGTTCAGTATATATACATGTATTATAACTAAGCAGATTTACCATTTCTCACTGGCTTTAATGAACATCTTATTTGTATACCTCTTTTTACCTACAAGTAGAAGTGCCCTAGAGCATCTCTAGGGGTGAAGCATACTCCTGGACTCATTCAGTTATTAAATTATTTCACCAATGATGCTACATTATGGCAAACTGTGGCAGACATTGATGACAAGATGGCTGAAGAGTTATGATAATTATTAAACATTAAATGGTAATTTCATTTTGTTATTCAGGGCCCTGTTCCCATGTGGCGACTCCATGGTGTGTATTATAGATGACAGGGAAGATGTGTGGAATTTCTCACCCAATCTTATCCATGTAAAGCCGTACAGGTTCTTCCAGGGCACTGCAGATATCAACGCCCCACCCGGCCTCACGAAGACCGAGCAGGACGACCAGCCAATCGTACACAGGGTAAGACGTGTGTCACAGTCTAGCACCGGAAGTACTGAAAGTATGGAAGGGGAACTTAAGGATGCAACCAAGGACAGTAAGAAAAATGAAACTAACAAGGATGGTGAGGAAGTGAAGGTAACCAATGAGAAAACGAATGAGAACAATAAGGAAACTGAAATTAATACAAAAGAAATAACCAAGGATATTAAGAAAAAGGAAGCAGAAATCGAAGATGAAAGTACAGAAAGTATGGAAAATAAAGACAGTGCCAAGGGCGATTCTGATAAAAAGGATATTAAAAATGATGTGAAAACCAGTGACAGTACATCTGAAAATGTTAAAGAAAGTGCTAAAATTGATGGTGATATAACTGATGCTGTGGATAAAAAAGAAAATGAAAAAAACATATTGGAAAAACTTGAAAATAAAGAAAACGTACCTGAAAAGGATAGTACTGCAGATGGTGAATCTGAAGGTGACAATAAAACAAGCGAAATCCCTGAAGAAGACAAATCCAACAAATTAGAGAAGGATAAAGGTGGGAAGCTTAAAGATGAAGTCAATACCGGAGACCAAGATAAAAATCAAGAGACAGATGAACAGCAGGAAGCTATTGAGTGGGACGATGAAGATGACTATTTATTCTATTTAGAAGAAATTCTAACAAATATCCATTCAGCGTTTTATGGAATGCATGATCAATATAAGAAAAAGGAGTCCCCAGAAAAGGACAGAGACAAACCAAATCTAAAAAACATTATTCCTTACATCAAAAGGAAGGTGTTGAAAGGGTGTAACATCGTTTTCAGTGGTGTCATTCCTACCAATATGGTGGCTGAGAAAAGTAGAGCCTACATGGTTGCTAAAGCCCTGGGTGCAAATATCCAGCAAGAACTTGTGACAAAAGAAAATGAAAAGGATCCACAAAAATTCACAACGCATGTAGTAGCTGCTAGATTAGGAACAAATAAAGTCCGCTCTGCGATGAAACATAAAAAAGTGAATATTGTGAATGTAGACTGGCTGTGGTCGTGTTCAGAACGTTGGGAAAAGGTTGAGACGAGCCTGTTCCCACTGATAAAAGAGGCAGACTCTACTTACCGTGACAGTCCAGACATTACTAAAATGATAAGAAAAAGAAAAAATGATAACCTTGAACAAGTGGATAGAAATGAAAAAAGATCCAGAAAAGATGATGTCGAAAATGAAACAAACAATGCAGTCAAAGGTGATAATGAAGAAGAAGCCGAAAATGAAACAAACATTGAAGTAGATGAGATTGAAGATGCAAATGATGAGGCAAACATGGCAACGTTAGATGATGTGAAGGAAGATAAAGAAGCAAAGGATGGTAAATCCAAATTAAAACCTTCGAAGGGCAAGAAACCAGCAGGAGCTGTATCATCAAGGCAAGACAGGTTCTCTCTCACATACAACCCTTTGTTTGCCTTCTCCGATGATGACCTGGCATATATGGATAAGGAGGTAGATGAAGAGATGGGCGATGAAAACGAGAGTGACGAGGAGGAAGAGGCTAGAGATGAGCGACTCCGGAAAGAGGTGCTAAAAGCCAAACATGAGGAGGAGAACGCCAGCAGCAGCGATGAAAGTCTCAGTGCTGGGCTGCCACGTGGGTGGGGGTTGAGGAAGAAAATGTCGCCAAAATCTACATCTTCTGACGATGAATCAGGGAAGAAGAGTCCGAAGGCTGTTGATGGTGAGTTGGGACCAGAATATGAAAGCGAAACTGATCAGGATAAGTTTGATAAAATCATGGATGCTTTTGGTCCAGAAACAGAGAACTCTGATGAAGATGACTATGCAGAATCAATTGGGTCTGTGGACGATGAGTTAGCTGAAGCTGTTGAGAAAGAGTTCTTGTCCGGAAACTGAAAACTCTGTAGATGAGTATGTAGAATGAATTGATTCAGTGGACAATAAAGCAGTTGAGACAGAGATTTTGTCATAAAAATACTATAAAGTGACTTCTTAGAGTGGGGTGTTAATTATATCTCATGACTGGAATTCATGGTGGTCCCAATGAGAAGTACTTTTTCACTTAATTTTAATTTTCAGATTGACTATATTTATACACTTAAAAGATTGTTTGTTTGCTCTGTACTGCTCTGCACTGACCTATCCAACAAAAACTTCCTTTTTATTTAGATTTGCACATTTGTTCATTATCAAATGGAAATGTTATAAAGACAAATAGAACAAATCTAAAAAAGCTAGGGTCGGGAGAGAGAAAACATTTTAATGTATGCTTTGTTTCAATTTCTTTGAATATGTTCTTTAAAATGCATGTTGCATGGAAATCATTGAAACTCGTGGTTTGTTTCTTAAAATGGCAGCTCCTATTGCGTGTGTTCATTCATTCATTTCATATCATCATTGTAAATACACATGTTAGTTGTACATGTACCTTGCCTTATAGAACACTGTAGTTGTTCTCTAGGATCTGGTGTGGCGCAGTGGATATGGCATGCTGGTCTTCGCATGTTTGAGCCTCACCATCACACCACTGGCACCACTGGGTCTCTTAGGTTCGTCCGTCAAACTGGCAATACCCGGTATTGAAATCTATTTTGAAGTTTAATAAAAGTGCTTAAAATTCATTCAGCGGTTTTCATCATATACACATTTTTGTTTGTTCTGCAACACTGGTTTACTTAAAGTTCTTCGGCCATGTTTTGTTTCGTGAACATGTTTATGTTTATTTAAATCGAAATCATTACACAACAATAGATATTTACAATTCACACATTGCAATATCTGCATGAAAAGTGAGAATAAGATTTTATTTGATGAGTAGAAAACTTTGAACAGGTAAATTAATCCACAGGTAAATGTATTTATCAATTATCTGGCAATAGTTGTGCAACTATACAATTCAGATTTACCTCATTTCAACATGCAGTCACGCAGTGGTAAAAGTAGTATCTACGTCATGCAAATAATACTTATTTTTACATAGTAGCGCTTTTCAATATATGTTTCTCTCTGATACAATCAAGAAATGTTCATATGATGTTTAAGAGTTAAATTTGTTAATTGATAATACTACAAAAAGGATGGCCATTCATCTTTAAATATGGTAGTTCTTGATAATGTATTAGAGCACATGGTTTCAGTGAGGGTGTGCACAAAATCGCCTAATGTTTATTTTGACTGAAATGATGTGAATCGCTTCCTGTTATAGGCTTGGACAATGGAAATCGTGCAAAAAGAGTTTATAAAATTAGCCAATCAGTCGATGTCAAACCATTCACTGAAAGCCTCTAGCCCACATCAACAGGCAAATTTTAGGGAAGATGTACACCATTTCTAAACCTACTGACGACAAGGTACATATACTGAACAAAAGTTTTAGCACAACTTTTTAGGGACATAAGATGTAACATATGAACATTGATATAATTGTTTGAAGATATTAGAAATGCTAGGTAAGGATGTGATTTTCAAAAAAGTGTTATTTTATTATTTTCTAAGCGAAGTATCAGAATTACCTCACTAAGTTAAAAACAAATGATTTCATTATCTCAAACAGAAACATTCCATATTTTGTAATTTTTAAAGTTACATCCCTTTTCATAGAAATGAGGACGATTTTCGATAACCTATAAAAGTATGTCCCCATCATATTTGTAAGCATACTGGCCAGAGCTTATGGGATGGTGAGTTGTCCGTCATCCGTCCGTTTACTTTTGCCTTGTTAACATGATAGGGCCTTCATTTTTCATCCGATCTTTTTCAAACTTTGTCAGATTATTGATACCAATGAAAGCTCGGATGAGTTCAAAAACCAGCCAGTTCGGGTAAGTAACACTGTAGTTATGGCCCTTGATTTAGTTCAAATTGCTATATGTTGCCTCGTTAACACGATAGGGCCTTCTTTTTTTCATCCACAGTCTTTACCAAACTTACCAGATTGTTGATATCATGAAAGCTTGAAGGAGTTCGAAAACTAGCCAGATCGGACCATTTACACCAGAGTTGTGGCCCTTGATTATCTGAAATATGCTATAATTTGGCCTCAACACGATAGGGCCTTCATTTTCCATTGATTCAATGAAAGCTCGGACGAGTTCGAAAACCAGCCAGTTAGAACCAGTTACACCAGAGTTATGGCCTTTGATTTAGTTAAAAAGTGCTATATTTTGCCTCAACACGATAGGACCTCATTTTTCATCCGATCTTTACCACACTCTACCAGATTGTTGATAGCAATGAAAGCTTGGACGAGTTCGAAAGCCAGCTTAACATGATAGGACCTTCATTTTTCATCTGATCTTTTTCAAACTTTACCAGATTGTTGATATCAATGAAAGCTCAGAGGATTTCGAAAACCAGCCAGTTTGGAGAGTTACGGCCTTTGATTTAGGGAAGAAGAAAAAAAGCTATATTTTGCCTTGTTAACACGATGGGACCTTCATTTTTCATCCGATCTTTACAAAACTCTTTCACATTGTTGATTTCAATGAAAGCTTGGATGAATTCGTAAACCAGACAGATTGGACCATTAATTAAATTTACTCTGGAGTTATGGCAATTGATTTTCTGAAATATGCTATAATTTAGCCTCGTTAGCACAAAAGCGTCTCCGTGGCCGAATGGTTAACGATGTAGTCTCTCACCTTTGCCTCTTTGCCTCTCACCACTGCGGGTTCGAATCCCACTGGGAGCTCGACTTGTAAATGAGATGTCGATTCTTACGGATGGCGGGAGGTGTACATTACTGGTTCTACCCAGGAAAAGTGGGTGGTCTGCCTCCACCACAAAAAATTGACCGTCATATATAACCTTACATGCCTTGAAAATGACGTAAAACAACATACAATTTTTTTTTAACAGGATAGGGCCTTTATTTCCCATTGATTCAATGAAAGCTTGTACGAGTTCAAAAACCAGCCATATTGGACCAGTAACACCAGAGTTATAGCCCTTGATTAAGTTAAAAATGCTGTATTTGCCTCAAGACGATAGGACCTTCATTTGGCCGAATTTCAGTAAAACTGTGGGCATGATCAGTACCAAGCCTAGTTTTTACATATCGTTATCGTGTTCTGGTTGAATGATTTTGGCAGGGTTATTATGGCCCTTTAAAGGTTTTAATACACAAAAGTTGTCTGGACTAGTTCTCCTGAACCCCTGACCAGATTTCAACGAAACTTTCAGGGATGATCAGTACCAAGCCTAGTTGTACATATCGTCATCATGTTCCGGTTGAATGATTTTAGCAGAGTTATGGCCCTTTAAATGTTTTAATTACATAAACTTTGTCTGGACTAGCTCTCCTGAACCCCAGGCCGGATTTCAACGAAACTTTTCAGGGATGATCAGTACCAAGCCTAGTTGTGCTTGTCATCACTGTGTTCCAGTTGAAGTTTTTAGGCAGAGTTATGGCCCTTTAAAGGTTTTGATACACAAACTTTGTCCTGACTAGTTCTCCTGATCCCCTAGCCGGATTTCAACGAATCTTGGCTGAGATGATGAGTACCACGCTTAGTTGCACATATTGACGCCGTGTTCCTGTTGAATAAATTCTGGCAGAGTTATGGCCCTTTAAAGGGACACTGTCTGTAAGTAAGCAGATATTGAGCATAGCCAAATAACTGTCTGATTTTTATTCAGTGAAATGTATACATGAAAACATTAGCATAGACCCAGATAAGCATGTAGTAATACATTCATGAGTTTCAAAAAAAAAAGATTTATTTATTATTTGTAAATAATGTGGGACCCACATTATTTGTCCCACATTATTTACATTTACTGCTGATCACAGGACATCTATTAGTGCATTAGCTTTTATAGGTTGTATCTCTTATGTAATGCATCTGGCCCAGTTAGCTCAGTCGGTTGCGACGATCGACTATTATTACCCACAAGTCTAATTTTAGTGTGGTTTACGAGTTCAACACCACAAAGCGGTACTTCTTTTTTTGTACTGCTATTGAATTCTGTCAAACTGTGAATTCTGTACCGCTATTGAATTCTGTCTGTTTTATTTAGTAAATATTCAATAATGGTTGGTGTGTTATTTTTGTCAACGTAATTATTTTGTGTTTTATAGGCTAAAAGTTACGGACATACGGACATTGTCCCTTTAAAGGTTTTAATACACTATCTTTGTACAGATTAGTTCTCCTGAACCTCTAGCCGAATTTCGGTGGAACTTGGCAGGGATGATCAATACCAAGCCTAGTTGCGCATATCAGCGCCATGTTCCGGTTGAATGATTTTTGACAGAGTTATGGCACAAATACACAAACTTTCACTTTAGCCAGTAGAGCATCCAAAGACCTCTTGTTTTATTTTTATCATCGACTTTGTTTTTACAAATGACTTTGTAGCATTATTATTGATCATATCTATTTCACTTTATCATCGACCGCGAACACACAGGGCTTTGTATTTCGTCTTGTGTGCTAAACCTATTTTGCTCAGTATATATAACTACCGTACATACTATAACTACATACTTTTAGAATTCAAACTCTATAGACACAATATAAACGGCTTTAACCGGCCAGGCCAAACTGCAAAACTGGAGCTTCAAATTAAGAGTTACCAACTCATAATTCATTTTACTCGTATTCAATCTCGGCTATTTTAGGAACCTGTGAATAAACCTATCCTTTTAAGCAGCACATATACATTGTTATATGACCTGAAAACCTGGATAGAGTTTTGAATGGATGGGTGGTGTAATTTTGCCATCATTTCGCGGGTTAGATTCTCTAATAGTATGTGTCTAATGGAACTAACTGATTATATTGATTTCAGAATTTTCTGGCAAACACAAGGAGGTATCAATTTGTTTAAAGGTGGATTGCCACACTTTTTGTAGTATTATCAATTAAAAAAATTAACTCTTAAACATCATATGAAAGTTTCTTGATAGTCCCGGAGAGAAACATACTTAAAACCGCTACTAAGTTGTATGTAAAAATAAGTATTATTTGCATGACATAGATACTACCTTTACCACTGCGTGACTGCAATTAGAAATGAGATAAATCCGAATTGTATAGCTGCGCAACTATTGCCAGATAATTGATAAATACATTTACCTGTGGATTAATTTACCTGTTCAAAGTTTTCTATGTCATCAAATAAAATCTTATTCTCGCTTTTCACAGATATTGCAATGTGTGAATTGTAATTATCTATTGTTGTGTTTTGATTTCGATTTCAATTCAATTCAATTCAATTCAATTTTTATTAAAGCATAAACATTTTACAATGTCCATCACCATCAGCATTGAGGCGGTAATACATACAAGACATACTAAATACAAATACACACATATATTAAAACATGTTCTGGAGAAGAGCATGAGAAATATTTAGGTATGAGTAAACAAATTTAAGGATAAACACGTATATATTATTGGAAGTAATTATAGCATACAAGTTGTTCACACCACTGGTATGGCTCGAAACACTATTGAATAAACATAAACATGTTCATGAAGGAAAACATGGCCGGAGAAGAGGCTCTAGCGATATCTTTATGTCCATCAAATGAAACTGTACTCAGTCATAAATATGACTATGACAAAGGTAAAAGGCAATTGTTTCTCCCACATGTGATACCCATTATTGTTGAAAAAACGTTCGACTGAAATGACAATTTGCAATTTCAGTTGTAATTCTTTAAGAGAAACCGATTAAGGAAATTTTCCGAATGCATTCATTTACTGTCAGAATTCTTCAACAATTTTATAGTTCAACTGAAGCACATTGTACATGTCCAAGCGTAAATCGTTGGGAAAGGACTAGGTATGATGAGGGACAAAATTGGGCCCAATATTGAAAGTTTTAACGCACAAGTTTTGAATATCTATTTTAGCTACAAATGAACTGAATCATTATTAAAACTCATTACAAGTTCGTTTGAAGGCTCTAAATGAGTTTAAGAGCCTCACAAACAAGGCCTTTTCTTTTAAAAAATGACACTTTTGTTCATTTTCAGAATGACATTTTTGTTCATTTTCAAAATGACATTTTTGTTCATTTTCAGCAGTTTTCGATCAGTTTTTGTTCTTGGAAATACAGAGCGCACCCTCAGCTGATTTTTTGTTGAAACAGGTACTTGATAGGGATAAATCATCAGCCAAAAAATTGTGTTAATTCTTCTAGATCAATAAAATAAATAAAAATATATTTTGAAGATAGAATATGATCAATTTACTTCAACATTCACAACAGATTATATGTAAATACGATTTTTTTGCATTTTGAATATATTGGGGGCCACTTATCATACCTTGTCCTTTGAATGGAATAAAAGGCAGGGGAGAATGTTTTGATAATAAATACTAAAATACCAAAAAAAGAATACTCGTAAATGATGTTTACATAAAAGTGCAGTAATATGATTATTTTACATTAAAAAGCGTCGATATAGGTAGAACCTCTCTAATTCTAGAAAAATCATTGTTTCAGTTGCAGCACCTGAGCTAATAAACATATTTTGCGATACAATTATATTTTCAGTTCTTACTGCAGTTATCTTGTTATATGATTTTAACTAATGATTTGTTACTTTCCTATATACATGTACATATGTGGTAGACATTGACAAAACAATCATAGTGCTATAAACATCATGCATGACTTTACTATTTACGATGATCTCTTATGTGTTAGTTATTATTAAAATTGTTTACAAATTCTGCTTGTGTTCATGATTCTTTAATGTCCATTGTATTAAACAGTCGTCTAACGCACTGTAGGCATGACATTGTTCTTGTTTCTTATTGGCAGACCCAATAAAATTTGTGATGTATAAATAAGTATATACTGTCGCAAATTTAACCCTTAACCCAGATCAGGTTTACAATATTCATCTGCTGATCAGTCATCTTCCCCAAAATACCCCTTTGTCAGGTAAATGGATTGTATTAATTCAAGGAAAGAACAGTCCATTATATATGTAGGGGGTTAAGGGTTAATAAAGTTTAGGTAAAGCACATTTTGATGGTCAGAGTAACGCGTAAACCAACTGATGTCAAATAAATCAAGATGGCAGGCTGCATGGAATGTTGTTCGACTGTTGAGTTCGACTGTTGATTTTTTAGACTGTTGAACAGCTTTAGATGCTTTCCCGAAAACTAAAGGGCTTATACTCTGCCAAAAGAAAGGCATGATGATATGGCAACTAGATGTCAATTCTGATAATTCCTACCAAGTTTCGCCAGAAGCTCAGGAGGAGTACCTCGACCAAAAAGTGTGACGTATATAAGTACAGATATACGGACAAAAAATGACGCAGTGCGGACAATAACCTGTGACGTACAGATGTACGGATCAGAGGTGACGCACAGATGTACATGCAAAAGGTGACGTACAGATGTACGGACAAACGGTGACGTACAGTACGGACAAATGGTGACGTACAGTGAGACACGGGCAACACTATATGCTCCTCCCATATATGGCAGGGGAATAAAAATAGCGGGCATTGTGCTAGTAGTTAGCTCGACAGATTAAAGATCAGCAGAGCTTATGCTGTGGTGCATCGTCCGTCGTCCGTCCATCTGTAAACTTTTATTTTGTGGCGACTACTCTTTGACGGATTTGCATGAAACTTGACAGGAATGTTGCTCTTGATGTATAGTTGATCTTAGCAAAAATTCAGGTCAGCCAGAAATTCAAGATGGCCGCCACAGCTAAAAGTAGGTTTTAAAAATGCCATATTGTGGCAACTACTTCTCAAAAACTGTATTAAAGCGATATTGATTTGGAACCTTTACCAAAATGACTGGCACGACATGTAGTTGATCCTAACCAAGGTTCATTTGATTGGATGTCAAACATGGCTGCCAGTGGCCATCTTTGTTTACAAAGAGTTACATAGGAAAAACTTGTGGCGACTACTCCTCTGAAACTACTTGATGGAATTACATGAAACTTCACAGGAATGTTGCTCTTGATGTCTAGTTGATCCTAGCAAAAATTCAGATCAGCAATTCAAGATGGCTGCCACAGCTAAAACTAGATTTTAAAAATGTGATTCTGTGGTGACTATCCATAAACTGTAAGTGATATTGATTTGGAACCTTTACCAAAATGACTGGCACAACATGTAGTTGATCCTAACCAAAGTTCATTTTGATTGGATGTCAAACATGGCCGCCAGCGGCCATTTCTGTTTACATAGAGTTATATAGGAAAAACTTGTGGCAACTACTCCTCTGAATCTACTTGATGGAATTTCATGGAACTTGGCAGGAATGTTGCTTTTGATGTCTAGTTGATCCTAGCAAAATTTCAGTTTGTTGGGAAATTCAAGATGGCTGCCACTGCTAAAAATAGATTTTAAAAATGTGACTGTGGCGACTACTTCTCAAAAACCGTAAGTGATATTGAATTGAAACCTTTACCAAAATGACTGGTGCGACATGTACTTGGTCCTAACCAAGATTCAATTTGATTCGATATCAAACATGGCCACCAGTGGCCGTCTTTGTTTACACAGAGTTATATAGGAAAAACTTGTGGCGACTACTCCTCTGAAACTACTTGACAGATGTTCATGAAACTTCACAGGAATGTTGCTCTTGATGTCTAGTTGATATCAAAAATTTAGATCAGCTGAAAATTTAAGATGGCCGCCACGGCTAAAAATAGATTTTAAAAATGCGATTTTGTGCGACTACTTCTCAAAATCGTAAGTGATATTGATTTGGACCTTTACCAAAATGACTGGCACAACATTTAGTTGATCCTAACCAAAATTCATTTTGATAGGATGTCAAACATGGCCGCCAGCAGCCATTTTTTTTACATAGAGTTATATAGGATAAACTTGTGGTGACTACTTCTCTAAAACTACTTGACGGCTTTTTATGAAACTTCACAGGAATGTTGCTCCTGATGTCTAGTTGATCCTAGCAAAAATTCAGGTCGGCCGGAAATTCAAGATCATATGGCTAAAATTAGATTTTTAAAAATGTGATTTTGTGGCGACTCATAACTTCTCAAAAACCGCAAGTGTTATTGATTTGAAACCTTTACCAAAATGACTGGCACGACATGCAGTTGATCCTAACCAAATTCATTTTGATTGGATGTCAAACATGGCCGCCAGCGGTCATCTTTGTTTACATAGAGTTATATAGGAAAAACTTGTGGCAACTACTCCTCTGAAACTACTTGATGGAATTTCATGGAACTCGACAGGAATGTTGCTCTTGATGTCTAGTTGATCCTAGCAAATTTCATGTTTGGTAGGAAATTCACGATGGCCGCCACTAAAAAAAATAGATTTTAAAAATTTGACTGGCTACTATTTCTCAAAAACCATAAGTGATATTAATATGGGACTTTTTCTAAAATGATCAACATGACATGATGTTGGTCCTTATTGAAAATTATTTTGATTTGACATTAAACATGGCTGGCGGCCATCTTTGTTTACATAGAGATATGGTCAAAACTTGTAGCGACTACTCCTCTGAAACTACTTGACACTGATTTTCATAACACTTCACAGGAATGCTGATGTAGATATCAAAATCTATCAGTAGAGCTTCAAGGTCATTGACCTCTTGTTTTTCAACAGAATTTTAAAATTTGCAAAATGTTATTCGTTTAAAATTGTTCAAAGGAAACAAGGTGTTATATCCAATTACATTAAACTATAGTGTTATAATACGTCGTTTTTGTACCACCTGATATCTGGATATGACATGGCAATCCATATCTTCCCGCACAGGTTAGATTTGCGGGTGACAACCTGTGCGGGATGATAACCCGGAAGTAAATGACGTCAATAACTGTTAACTAACTGACGTCATTAATGTTCAGATCATTTTAAATGCCCTTTTAAATTTCATTCCGTTAAAATGGATGCAGGGGAAAAACATTTGAATCTCTGGCCACTTTTATCCAGTTAAAGGCAAAACATGTCAACAAAGCGCCGGACTCAGGTATGTTTTTGTTTTCTTAATATTTAACAAATTTTGTTCAACTATAGTGCACATCTTTCTACAGAATAAGCTCTTTCCTCCGTCACAACCTGTATTTCGATTCATCCAGTACGTTCTGAGGTTAGTCCTTTCAATTGTTCACGGTCATATACGTTTTCTGTCAACAAGACTGGGAGGGCTAATCTAAGAAAGCATGGGCAATAAGGCTGCTGTGTCTAATCTGGCATGGCTATTTTTTAATTTATCCAACTTCTTTCTATGAATGAGATTTCATAAAAATGTGGGTGTGTGGGAGGGATGGGGTGGGTGTGTGTGTGTGGAGGGGAGTGGGGTATATGGATGAATATGAATCAGCCAACTTGTTTCAGCTTTTATTGATATTAACATTCTAAACAAATTCGGTAAAGATCAGATAAAAATTTACAGATTTAACAAAGGAAAACACAATATAGAATTTTTCAATAAATCAAGGGCCATAACTCTGTCGTTACTAACAAGATCTAGTCGATTTTCGAACTTGTCCAAGATTTCATTGATATACAGCGACTTGCACAATTAGACATCATACTGGTGTTTCCTGCCAAATTTCTTTGAAATCCAACAAGCCTTTTAGGAGGAGTAGCGCCGACAAGAGTAAAAATGTCAAAGGAACATTACTCCGTCAAAAATCAGCGAACCGGAACAAAATCACAAAATGCATAACTAGACATCTTACCGATGCTTCCAGCCAAGTTCCGTCGAAATCCAACGAGGCGTTTAGGAGGAGTAGTGCCAACAAGAAATTCAAAGTAAAAATGTCAAGAATTAACTTGAATTTCCTGCCGACCTGAAATTTTGCTAGGATCAATTAGACATCAAGAGCAACATTCCTGTGAAGTTTCATGAAAATCCGTCAAGTAGTTTCAGAGGAGGAGTCGCTACAAGTTTTCATTATATAACTCTATGTAAACAAAGATGGCCGCTGACAACCATGTTTAACATCGAATCAAAACGATTTTTGACAAGGACCAACATCATGTCATGCTGATCATTTTAGAAAAAGTCCCATATATCAATATCACTTATAGTTTTCAAGAAGAAGTCGCTACAAACTTGTATTTTGAAAATCTATTTTTAGCCATGGTGGCCATCTTGAATATCCGGCTGACCTGAAATTTTGCTAGGATCAATTAGTCATCAAGAGCAACATTCCTGTGAAGTTTCATGAAAATCCGTCGAGTAGTTTCAGAGGAGTAGTCGCTACAAGTTTTCATTATATAACTCTATGTAAACAAAGATGGCCACTAGCAGCCATGTTTAACGTCGAATCAAAATAATGTTCGACTCGGATAACCATCATTTCATGCTGATCATTTTAGAAAAAGTCCCATATCAATATCACTTATAGTTTTCAAGAAGTAGTCGCTACAAACTTATTTTTTAAAGAACTATTTTTAGCTGTGGCGGCCATCTTGAATTTCTGGCCGACCTGAAATTTTGCTAGGATCAATAAGACATTAAAAGCAACATTCATGTAAAGTTTCATGAAAATCCGCCAAGTAGTTTCAGAGGAGTAGTCGCTACAAGTTTTTACTATATAACTATATGTAAACAAAGATGGCCACTGGCAGCCATGTTTAACGTCAAATCAAAACGATTTTTGATAAGGACCAACATCATGTCATGCTGATTATTATAGAAAAAGTCCCATATCAATATCATTTATAGTTTTCAAGAAGTAGTCGCTACAACCTTGTATTTTATAAATCTATTTTTAGCTTTGGCGGCCATCTTGGATTTCACATCAACATGAATTTTTGCTAGTATCAACTAGACTCAAGGGCAACATTTCTGTAAAGTTTCACGAATATCCATCTAGTAGTTTCAGAGGAGTAGTCGCTACAAATAAAAGTTTACGGACAGACAGACAGACGGACGCCGCACCATGGCATAAGCTCTGCTGATCTCTGATCAATCGAGCTAAAAATGCAAAATGCACAACTAGACATCATACAGACCCAGTTGCGTTCAAGTACCCCAAAAATGCATTCTGTTTGCGTTCCGTTTGCGCTCCGTTTGCATTCCGTTTGCATTTGATTTTTATGAATGCATTTTTTAAAATACAAATCGCGTTTTTGAATGCATTCAGCGTTTATAAACGAAACTATGCGTTTATTTAAATGCACGGAACGAACACAACATAATGTGTGCGTTTAAATGCACAAACAGAGAAAATTCATTTGCGTTCGTTCGTACAGCGTTTACCAATCGCAACATTTCTGACGATTAAACTACGCATGATATCCAGTCCTGCGATTCTTACCACGAGTCGGCGACTAATGTTTATGATCATATTGAAGAATGTGTCTTTTGGTTGACATTATTTGGTGGTTCACATTGATGATTATTCTGTTTTCTTCCGGGTTTGTTATTTTCATCAAAAAGTTAACATACTTGACACTATATAAAAATATATGCCGTATGATTTTACCAACATTATTTCAGTTTTATAATGAAATAATATAAAGTTTGTGTTACACAATAATACATTTCCTATTTTAAATCAGTAAACATGAAAGTGTGCAATCGTGCTTAAAAACACCATTTACACAGTGTATTTCTTTATATTAAAATACTGCAAAACGCACTTCGTTTAAATCGCTGTACTCAAAAGGATAATATTGAAAGTTATCCGAAATAGTGAAATGCATTTGCGTTCGTTTCGTTCGTTCCATTCATTTTCAGCGTTTAGCGTTTTAAAAAATGCATTCATCGTTCGTTTTTTAAAACGCTGAACGCTGAAAACGAACGAAACGAACGCAACGATCAAAATGCATTTAAAATATAGATCGTGCAACGTTCATTCTGCGTTAATTTTCCGTTCGTTCAGCATTCGTTCTGCATTTATTTGTGGTACTTGAACGCAACTGGGTCTGTACCAATGCTTCCTGCTAAGTTTCGTCAGGGCTTTATATGAAGCCCTGGTTTCGTCAAATAAAACATGGCGTTTAAAAAAAAAAAAAGATTGAATAATCTGGTAAAGCCTGTTAAAGATCGGATGGAAAATGAAAGCCCTATCATCTTAACGAAGCAAAATATAGCATATTTCAGAAAATAGGGCCATAACTCCGGTGGAAATGGTCCAATCTGGGGTTTTTTTAAGAACTTTTCCGAGCTTTCATTGATATTAACAATCTGGTAAAGTTTGGTAAAGATCAGATGAAAAATGAAGGGCAAAATATAGCATTTTAAACTATGTATAACTAATATTGGGACAGCAACCTCAAAGGGAGATGAGATGAAGGATTTTCCAGAGATGCCTTCGCCAGAAAAAAGTTCAGTAAAACAATTTTGCTAATACTAATTATTGATGAGTATAATGCAATAATAATATAGTAAAACTAGAAACAAATATCATGAAGGTCCTTCCAGAAAATTATAATTATGTCCATATAGGGAAAAATTAATTGCGCAGACAAGGTTTTCATGATGGGGTCACTATAAACTTCTACTTGCAACCTAATCTAGCTCGTAACTACAAATAACCTAGCTCGTAACCACAAAATATTAACATATGTTCATGAAACTTCTTCCTTATCAATTACTCATTGACATACAACTCTGAATTAAATTCTTGGCAGAGTTACGTCCCTCTTCATTCAACTTTAACCTGCAGCCTAACCTAGCTAATAAGCCTAACCTAGCTATAATAACTTGGCAAGACATTGACCTAGGGTCATGAAACTATACAATTCTTCCTTACCAATTGTTCAATACCATTGACATGTCTAATAACTGAATTTCATTTAGGCAGAGTTATGCCCCTTTTAATCAATATTGACATATGGTCATGCAACTTTATGCAGTCTTTCATTATCAAGTATTCAATGCAGCTTTATACCTCTATTCACAAAACTAATAATTTAAAAATTATAATCAGGTCATGGTGACCTGGACTTCGACCTAATGACCCAAAAATGAATAGGGGTCATACTCTCACCGTGGAGTCTGCATATGTAGTTTGATTACGTTATTATAAATGTTTTCACTGATTACGTTATTATAAATGTTTTCATAGTTATATAAGGAACCCAAATCGTTTATTGACAGAGTGATTACTAAATGCATGCATGAAGGGCCCTAAAAAAGAGATTGTAAGACAAGTGAAGCACCAATGGTGTGAACGCTGGATTGCGAATACCACATGTTAACTGAAAAATCTAAGTAAAACGGGAGGAACATTTCAGGCAAAATACATGACAGAGTTATGGTTCTTGTCATATAACATAGTGTAATGATAATGCATGAACATGTTTGCAAAGTTTCAAAGCTTTCCGACAATTTGTTTTTTTGAGAAATGAGGGGAAAAACAACTTTAATCCAAACGGCAAAACGCGTAGACGGATGGACAGACGGGCAGAAATTGCCAAACTATAAGCTGTATTAAAGTGCTATGCAATCTGGCTAAAAACCAGTGACCCTGCTACAAGAATTGATGGTAAATGGATAGTACCAATAAGGAACGACATTTGGGAATGAGACCTCAGACAAAAGCTGAAAACTGAAGACAAATTATGCTATCAAAACATAAGCCTAAATGCGAACGCAAGATGTGAAGCAGTCATCACATCAGACTATATAGACGATCAGCAGAACTGATGGATGCTCCCCAAGGTGCTTTATGTGCATGAAGTCATATCAGAAAGGGGGAAAATACAACAATTATAAACTTATGTAGATCTGTGTGTTATTATATGAGTGACATTCCAGACCTATTAGTATTCAAGTTATGCTCCAGAAAATAGTTACACGTCGACAATGACATAGAGCAATAATTCAAATTTGAATGAAGATAAGAGTTATGATTTAGTGTTCTGCACTTTCTCTCATTGTCCTCTATCATTTTATGCAGTTTGATTCTGGTCCTGTGTGTAGTTTTCAAGTTATGCTCCGGTCAAGAATTATAGGTACAAATTACAAAGGGCAATACTTTGAATGCAGATCTGATTTAAGGTTCTTACATTCTACACTTTCTCTCATCGTTTTATTCCTGTCTCATTAGTAGTTTTGAAGATATGGTCCAAAAGTATTTACAAAGGGCAATAACTTTTAAGTTATTATTCATGAATGAATTGATTTTTATAGTTAACCAACAGCAAAGGTAATATGGCGACTTTCCAGCTTCCACTGGTGGAGGCAGACCCCAGATGCCCCTCTGGGCAATTTTCATGCACGGGCGGGCACCTGGGTGGAATCACCGACGATCCGCAAGCCAGCTGGATAGCTTCCTCTCATAAAGATTCCTAGATTGTAACCCACAGCGGTGAGGGGCAAGTGATTTAAAGTCGGAGAGTAACCACTAGGCCACGGACGCCCGCTATTTGAATGAATATAGTTATGGTACTGCACTCTCTACTTCCTCTCATTGCCCTCTATCTGTGTGTGAAGTTTCATTACAGTCCCATTAGAAGTTTTGAAGTCCTGCTCTTGACAAGAAAAGTGGGACAGACGGAAGGATGGACGGACAAAGCGGTTACTAAATGCTCCCTTGAAATTTACAATTTTCTTAAATCAAATTGTTCTCGTTGCAACATTTGTAACTTATCCGGTATGGGACCTTGCTATTAAAGTTTGCATTCTATATGAAATGTATATGATACTCTTTAATAGAATACTGTGTATGGAATATAAAAGAAAACAAATATTGTCAAGTCTTTAGTTTTATTATCGACTCGGAACAGTTTAACAGTTTTGACCAACTCAAATATTACCCAACGTGTTTGTATTTACAGAAAATACGTTTTTCAAAATCATTACATGCTGTGAAAAGTGAAAAAAGACAACTGAAACCAGTCAGTTTTACATAACATTGATGTAACAGATGCTCATTTAGTGCCTGCGTGGCTGAGGCGTTAATGACGTTTTGTTGTAATTTTCTCGCCTCTCACGGCAGCAGGTTTGAATCCCACTTGAGCTGAACTTGTGTGAAAGTGTCGATTCTTACGGATGGCGGGAGATACACAGTACTGGTTCCACCCAGGAATAAGTGGGTGGTCTGCTCCACCACAAAAAATCGACTGTCATACATATATAAAATGTGCTGAAAAATGACATTAAACACCAAACAAACAAATCTTTTAATTCTGATAAGAATGTCTATAATATATGTCTCTAACATTAAGGAGTGTATGTGCCCCTTTATGTGTAATCTTACTGAAAATGCATACAAAAAAAAAATGTCTGAAAAATATATCTAAATGAAACTTTCAGTTTGTTATGTCGACATCTTTATCTAGTCAGTGCTAACCTTGAGTATACAAATCTAGGTATTCTTAAACCTGGTAACTTTTTGTCCAGTGTTTGTTTATTTTCCAAGGTTGGCAGTGGCTTGATATAAGTGTAAAGGTAATATATTTAGAACTATAACTGAAGAAGATAAATACCCCTGCTTCAATTCTAAATCCAACAAAGGGCTATAATTCTGTAATAAATCAGGCAATCAACAATGGGTGATGTAGAGGGACTAAGGTCATCAGTTGTTGTGTGTATAAGAAGTTTGGGAACAACCCATTCAAAACTGTTTGAGGAATGAAAGTAATAAAAATGTGTTACGGGACGGGACGCAACAACGTGTTACGGGACGGGACACAACGATTCCTTTACAGCGCCCACTTCACTTTGTGAAAGCTGAGGTATAACTAGTCATATGCGTCTATTTCCTCCCTATTTTATATGCATTTCAATAGGATTACACATCACACATACGGGTTCATAATCTTGAATTTAATTTAATTGGGTTTTTAAGGCACACCGACACATGAAAGGTTATATGGTGCCTAACAGGAATGGACATGCCGGGCTCATCCTCCATTTACATCAAGATAAAATATGGAGAATGGGCCTAGAACCTTCTTACCTGCAGAACTGCTGCAAATTCTAAGGTAGACATGATGGAGCCACATTTCCACATGCGGAGACCTTGAATAAGGTTCATAATTTTACCACAAGATTAAAATTGCAACATTCGTGACTTTTATTAAAACATCATTTGCTAGATATAAGTTATTCCTAACAAATAGTATTATAACAAAAATCTAAAATAACAGAAATACGGTATTTAGAAACAAGAGCTTTCCATATATACTCTCTTTTAACAAATTCTGAAAACCACAGCATAGTCATCCAAGAGAGCACTAGAACTTCCAGATGTGTACTGACGAATGACTGATAAATTCCCAAACCCGGGTCTGATAAAACAGATGTATTTTAATCAAGACTGTCACATTTCTAACTGGACTTTAACGATCAGCAATTACAGCCGTTTCAGAAGCATACCAAGTCAGAGATGCAGTGTATATATATTTTTACATCTTCAAAATGTTATATATATGCTAAATGTACACAGCTGTACAAACAAGCTTTTATAGACTCGATGCAATGAACTGAAGTTTAAATATCATGTACACTTAGTTAAACAATTTTGCATCAAACACAGATGTAAAATCAACTCTTCTGCATAAGGAGTGACTCACTTTTTTATGCTGGGAAATTTGATCTATTTGATCCCATATTTTACATTAAAATAAAAAAGTGCTTGTTTTGTATCAAATCAACGTCTCTAACTGTTTGAAACATGCTTAAATATTATTCGGTTTGACAATGGGAGGCATGATGCGGTCTGATTGCGCCAGCACCCCTGTGGAAAACATGAACAGCTTAGTTGAATTGTAGATGATAATTCATTAATTCACAATGTTTATGTCTGCAAGGTTACCATGATTACATTATCCATAATCATGTTGTAATTACTGACAGACCTGTTGGATACAATCCACAGCTAACTGTGTCCTATTATTATGATGGTTAACAGTTTTTTAAGTGTTTCTGTCTGATACTAGTCACATTCAATATTGATCCATCATCAAGTATACAATCTGATTGTGCCATCAGCCCCTGCGGAAAATATCCACGGCTGGTTTGGATGGAAGATACAGTCCATGACGCCCACTCCTTTCTCTGATGTGTGTCCACGTAACACCTTCACTGGTACAATCAGGGGGTTCTGCAGCAAGTCACTGGAAATATACACAGTAAGGATAAAAAAATAAAATACTCATATGTTTATTGTGTGAAGAAACAGTACTAGTGACATCATTATTTTATCAACTGTGTTCAATTAATACTTAAATAAAATTGAAATCCTGCAAAATGAGTCACAAGCTATTTTAGAATGTGACCACTTCAAACTGGCATTCACTTAAAGAGGCACTACCTATATCTACGCGATTTTTAATGTAAAATATTAAATACTCAATATTACTGCATTTATATGTATACAAAGCTATTTTATGAGTATTCTAAGAAGAAACATGGTTCGTATTCCAGTTCTGTAAATTATTAATTATGATCAAAACAATATCTTGAATAAAATGCTGCCCAGCTTTTTATTCCTGCCGGAGAACTACGAGTTTTTACGATTTTATCGGACATGCGCATTGCGATTCAGTTGAACGAAAACAAACTATTCGGGGCAGTTCCGATAGTAAACGAATCGATCGGAACTCTTCGCCAATCCGACGAGTAAGTTCCGATTGTAAACGAATAAGATCGGAAATCTCCGCAATCGGCTTGTCTAAAACAATTACGAATACAATTTCAAAAATCCGATCTTTTCAATCCTGTTTTTCCCAGCAAAACGCATATTGCTTGGGGTGAAATTATTGCCATTTACCTTTTTCATAGTCCTCTTTATAATTAAGTAAAGATTATATCAATTGGTGGACAAAAATATATAGGTAGAGCCTCTTTAACAAGGGAATGGGAAGAAGATAAGGATGTATAAGCCTCATTTGTGCTGGATATAGCTTATTTTATAATATCAAATCATTAGTAACATTTAAAATTCACATGTAAAATAGCAAGCTTGAAAACTCTTTTGTAATTAATTTGTCTTCGTGTATAATTTGTTTGTTTTTTGTTTGTATGGTGTTTTACATCATTTTCAACACCTGTAAGGTTCTATATGATGGTCAATTTTTTTGTGGTGGAGGCAGACCACCCAGTTTTCCTGGGTAGAACCAGTACTGTACACCTCCCGCCATCCATAAGAATCGACACTTCCTCACAAGTCGAGCTCCCAGTGGGATTACAACCCGCAGCGGTGAGAAGCGAAGGTTTACAATGCAACGTCGTTAACCATTCGGCCACGGAGATGCTCCTTTGTGTATAAACTATACAAATACAATACTTCTCAGTCATTATACTTCTCAGTCATTCATTCCTCAAAATGCTTAAATATTGACAATACAAATGCAGTTATCAAACGGTGTAGCAATGCATAATGGACTTGTTTTCGAGAACGATGAGTAAAGATCGGTTATTAAGGCAAGTGACTTACACAAGACATACAGATTTATTTTATTTGTACATATGGTTATATAGTAACAGGACATGAAAAATATACAGAATATTTAAAATGGACAAAATGAAAATCTAATTCATGATTTAATAAAATAACAAAACATCCACCACTTGTCCCCTTTAACCTTAATTAATACTTTACTGCGCTATATCTGCCAAGTTTTACTGAACTATTCCAAATACTGAAAATTTGTTCTCTATAGAGTTGGTGAACACAGAGAAAAGTGACCTGAGCAAAAGTGTTTGCTATAAACAAGGGTGGTTACTAGAATAAATATAAATTACATCTTTTATCATTTATGTGAGTGTATAAATTACAAACTGTACATACTTGTAAACCATTCCATGGCAGACAATGATGGAGCAGTCATCACTGGCCGAGGCAAACAGGGGATACCTTCTGTGGTAACAAACTTGGCGTATAGCCTTCTTGTGATGTCTGCAAAAAAAGGATTACGAGTTATCAAATCTGCATTATACCGATGCAATGTGTAAACTTTTCTGTTTGGCTTGAATAAGTCTCTATCATCATCAGTTAATATTAAATATTAATATATAAAACATATACAGATGAATATTTTTTCTTTTTAAATACCTCAAAATAAAAAGTTATTAAAGAGTTCTGTTTAAATTCAATATATTGAATTTTGGAATATTCCCCAAGGCTCCAGAATAGTTTTAACATGTAATGCAATATTAATGTTTAAATATGGGAATATTTTTCACTTTTTTTTGCAGCAGTATTTTGGCATTGTAAAACAGATTTGTAAGACATATAATTGTACACAGCACTTTCCTACAATGGAAAGTTTATGAAATTACATGCAACCCTTGCTTACCTCAGGGTCTGGTATGGTTTGGTGGAGAGGTCCATATCAAACCAACCCAATCTGCTGTCATAGCTGCCTATAATCACATTGTCACCTGTAATATACAATAACCACATTGTCACCTGTAAATGTACAATAACCACATTGTCACCTGTAAATGTACAATAACCACATTGTCACCTGTAAATGTACAATAACCACATTGTCACCTGTAAATGTACAATAACCACACTGTCACCTGTAAATGTACAATAACCACATTGTCACCTGTAAATGTATAATAACCACAGACATTGTCACCTGTAAATGTACAATAACCACAGACATTGTCACCTGTAAATGTACAATAACCACATTGTCACCTGTAAATGTATAATAACCACAGACATTGTCACCTGTAAATGTACAATAACCACATTGTCACCTGTAAATGTATAATAACCACAAACATTGTCACCTGTAAATGTACAATAACCACATTGTCACCTGTAAATGTATAATAACCACACACATTGTCACCTGTAATATACAATAACCACATTGTCACCTGTAAATGTACAATAACCACATTGTCACATGTAAATGTATAATAACCATACAATAACCACATTGTCACCTGTAAATGTACAATAACCACATTGTCACCTGTAAATGTACAATAACCACACACATTGTCACCTGTAAATGTACAATAACCACATTGTCACCTGTAAATGTATAATAACCACACACATTGACACCTGTAAATGTACAATAACCATACAATAACCACATTGTCACCTGTAAATGTACAATAACCACATTGTCACCTGTAAATGTATAATAACCACACACATTGTCACCTGTAAATGTACAATAACCACATTGTCACCTGTAAATGTATAATAACCACACACATTGACACCTGTAAATGTACAATAACCATACAATAACCACATTGTCACCTGTAAATGTACAATAACCACATTGTTACATCTTATATGTTTTATTCTGTTGAAGGGTCTATAAATATTGCTTTTATGGATGCTTAACTTGAATGCTATGTTTTATTATTTAATTAAATATTTTGAAATTGTCTTAATTATTGTCTTAACATTTAAATGTTATCTTATACCCAGTAGGTCTTTTGTTTGCTTGTTAATTGGATAGTATTACTATGTTTGTCGGAAAAAAGCTTTATAGCTTACGTTTATATTGTTTGTATATAACCGACTGGAAATAAATATTGTCATATCTTATAGGTGCCACCAGCCTGAACCGACTAGCAATGTAGGCAGCAAGACAATAGTACATACAAGCCTACCAGTCTGGACAGACTAGCTATAAAATATGACAAAGGTATCAGTCTGGTGAGACTGGCTATGTAGGCAACAATACAGTATGACAAAGGTTACCGTTCCAGTCTGGAAAGACTGGCTATGCAAGAAACATCAAACATGTGACTTTACACAATCTTACCTTCAGGATGTACAGCCATACTGGACACCCATTTACAGTTGGTCATCAACTTCTTACTGAGTTCCTGCTTCAGGAGGTTATACACACGCACATATCTCTGGGTCTGGAAGGTGAATAATACAATTAAAACTAGATGATAATCCTGACCTGGTTCAGTCAGTTAGCCTTGACCTGATTCGGTTAATTGCCTTGACCTTGTTTAGTTAGTTAGCCTTGACGTTGTTCAGATAGCCTTGACCTGGCTCCTGTGTATTAGGTAGAGATTCTACACTTTGGTGTGCAAAATAATTTGCTAACACGTGCTGAGACAATTTATGCCAAGTGGTGTCTCAGGGACAATTTATTATTACCGATAAAGGTAAAAAAGGTACATTCTATATCATTATATCTTCACATTAACAAAACATAACAACATTGAGAAAGTAAGAGTTGGGAAGTGTCGTTTAGCCAAAAAACAAAACACTTTTACCCCACCCACTCCAACAAATACTGGCCGAGCTTTTTCAAAAACGGCCGTGTGAAAGACGGCTGCACAGTTGGCTGGCTAATACTCTGCCTGACTGAGTTAGTCAGCTTGACCTGGCTCATTAAGTTTAGACCGGTCAGTTAGTTGTACACTTATGAATATTAAACGCAAGACAGAAAGTAAGCCTACACAAAGGCTTGACAGTATATCTCAACATATTAGGCAGGGGCGTAGCTGACCTGAAATGCATATATAGGCCTGACATACTAGGGGGTCCGGGGGCTTTTTTTTAAACTTAGCTACGCAATGGTGCGTTTTTGCTTTTTGTATATCTGACAGAGAACTTTTGTGGTATTTAAAGAAAAGTATTTTTTGGACAAATTTGGGAATTAACATTTGACAAAGTTGAATAACCTACACTGTAAAATAAAATAAACCAAAATTTAATGTTGACCCAACCCCTCTGACTTCAGTTTTTATAGCGTTTTTCGACTTTTATTTTTTTCATTTTTCAAACTGATTTATAACCCTGGGCCTATGTATAGGCCCGGGCCTATATGGCCTAATAGTAGCTACTCTGATGTTAGGGCTATTCCATTTAAACAACTGGGATCCCAGGAAGGCAATTTAATCAATATTTATATCTATTTTCTGAAATTTGGTTCTTTAATATCAACTTTGCATGTATGGGTGGGTGTTCAATTTTAAAAGTGCCTACCTGGGGTTCCATGTATGTTTTAATGAAATAGCCCTTTATGGGGTATATTGAATAGGTGATCCGAGTGGAGTTGAAGTCGGTGTATGGGAGGCAAGTCCCTTAAGACATGCCTAGAGTAGGGAAGACAACAAAAGCCCTTAAGACATGCCTGATGACATTGTCCCTTTGATACACATGAAGTAGAGTTATAGCACCAGCTAACCTGGTGCTTTATAGTCATGAGATGAAATACAAAATGTTACAATTCAAACAAAGCATCTGTATATTAATTATTAACAAATCCAGGAATAAAACTTACTGCCACAAACAAGAAGGGTCGCAGGGGATGAAACTTGACACACTGGACAATGCCCTTTGACTTGGAGAAGGGGTTCTGTGTCCGCCTGCGAGACAGCTGGTGAATAAACACAGACTTGCTCACTCCCTGGGGCATTGCTACAGCGAAGTAATCTCCCTTGCTATGCCACGTCACCTGGGCTACCTCCTGTAAAACAACATAATACATGAAATTGCTTGATGTAAATATTTCAGACCACTAGCATGGTCACCTCTGGCTTATTTTTTCTTTGCGCCATCACTTGCGTCAAATGAGATAAGTTGGAGCCAAAGTATAAAAATAAGAGCCAAATGGCTCTAGTGGAAATATACATTTATAAACTATTAGATAAAGAAAATATAATACAAACAGATATTAATTAAGGTGACAAATTGAATGGAATATATCAGTTAGTAGCATCTTTCATTGTAATAATATTGCAACTTTTGTAACACTGCTGCATTGCTTTCCTTCGCTACTTTATCCATTAGCAGTCACATCAGTACTTTTGAAGTTATGCTCCGGACAAAAATTCTAAGTATAAAATTACAAAGGGCAATAACTCTTAACTTGAATGATGACAGAGTTACAGTTCTTGCACTCTGCACTTCCTCTCATTGCCCACTATCATTGTGTGAAGTTTCATTGCAGTCCCATCAGTAGTTTTGAAGTTATGCTCCGGACAAAAATGTGACAGACGGACGGACGGATGGACAAAGCTGCGACTATATGCTCTTCTGAAAATTTGGCCAGTAGAGCTAAAAATGAAGGCCCTATCGTGTTAACAAGGCCAAATTATAGCATATTGCAGAAAATCAAGGGCCATAACTAGGTGTAAATGGTCCAATCTGGCTGGTTTTCGAACTCGTCCGAGCTTTCATTGATATTAACAATCTATGTAAGTTTGGTAAAGATCAAATAATAAATGAAGGTGCTAGAGTGTTCACTAGGCAGAAAATGGCATTTTTTAAGCAAAAACAAGGGTGCAGAATGATGGTCAGATCTGGCTGGTTTTTGAAATCGTCCAAGATTTCATTGCTATTAACAATCTGTGCAAGTTTGGTAAAGATCAAATAATAATTGAAGGTGCTAGAGTGTTCACAAGGCAGAATATGGATTTTTTCATAAAAAGAAGGGCCATAACTCTGATGTTACTACGGTAATCCGATTTGCCTGGTTTTCAAACTAGTCCGAGCTTTTATTGATATTAACAATCTGGTAAAGATCGGATGAAAAATGAAGGTGCTAGAGTGTTAACAAGACAAAATGTAGCAATTTTCGTTAATTCAAGGGCAATAACTCTGGTGTTACTCATCCGATTTGGCTGGTTTTCGAACTCGTCCGAACTTTCATTGATACTGTGGAATATTTTATTTCGTGGGCATTAAATTTTATGGTTCTTTCCAAAAAAGACAATTTCAAGGGGACGTAAATTCGCGCATTTCTGATTTAAGGAAAAAACAAAAAAACGTAACTTTGTCCCTGATAGTCTAGTAAAAAAAAAAAAGTCTGGCCATTACATCACACATTTCCTGTCGCACATCAAATTGCTACTCAGTTTTTATCTCGGCCAATACCGATTGAGCTATTGAAAAAATACAAAATTTGATAGCTAAGCTTGTTTTCAAAATACGATTTTTTTTATTCGTGACACAGTTCTGTCCGTTTCTAGTATGTTCTTGTTGATCAAATATAACAAATAATTTCCGTGTTCAATTCACTGAGAACCCAATCTCATTAAAATCAGACCCTTTATCACGCTACGACACTCGACACTACAAGGATCTGACAACACTCCATTTGAGGTCATGTCAGATTGACCTTTTAAGCCAATTAGATTTCAGCCTACACAATTGCTTGGTATAGACTGCTTCAATGCGCATGTCGCATTTCAGTAAAACGCTATGGAGCAGTCTATGCTCGGTATTGAAAGAGACAATGTCTGTAACTGTTAGCTTACAAAACACAAATTAATTGCATTGACAAACATAACACACCAACCATTATTGAATATTTACTGAAAAAAAAAGAAAAAAAGATTGTTTGACTGAATTTAATAGCGGTACAAAAAAAATAAAGCGATTCGTGAGATTGAACCCATACTAAAAGGACATTCGCGGGTCAAAAGTAGAGTTTGCTATCAACTGATCAGCTAAGCAGGCCAGATGTACTATGTCTTACTATTTAGAGTATTAATGTCGTAATAATTTCGGTGGAATATATATTTTCAAAACACACATGGCAGTGCCATCTTCGTATCTTGATATAAAACATGCCATTTAGTGCATTTCTTTGAATTTATCGTGCAATCCACAGCAATAACACACAAAGACTTTATCTTTATTCGGATATTGATCTATTTGTTTTATGTGGATTTTTCCGTTTGTTCAGTTCACCCTAACGTCTTCTGAAGTGCATATGAACCACGCGATTTCACTGAGTTGATCTTCTCATGAATATTGATTAGATGAAAAGTCAATCTGACGTGACCTACAAGGGAGTGTTGTCAGATCCTATAGCAGACAGTATCAAAGCATAATTAATGAGATTGTTTAGAACTCACCCATGCAGTTGTCGAACAAATAATACTAAGTATTCGGTAATTAATGACAATGATAATGAACGTAAATACCATTCGTGAATGATTTACTAGTACACAACTGCGAACATAAACATCGGCATACTGGCTTTGAAAAGTTTAAAAACAAACACTCAATTTTTTTTAAAAAAGTTTTATTATCAATTTTTTTTTTTTATTATCAAAATAAATGTTTAATAAATACAACATACTACCTGGTACAATAGTCATTAATAATTAAATGATGAGCCCAAAACAACTGCTATGCGGTACTGTACATTATGGACTCCGAATCAAGGCCGTTTTCGTACACATTATTCAAAGTTCTGGGCATTAAACATTCGTGGGGATTTGATTTCGTGGTTTGGGTCAACCACGAAATTCATGAAATTTAATCCCCCACAAATATTAATGATTTCACAGTATTAACAATCTGGTAAAGTTTTGTAAAGATTGGATGAAAAATGAAGCTGCTGGAGTGTTGACATCAAAAAGACAACACATTTTTCAATAATTCAGGGGTCGTAACTTCGGTGTTACTGGTCAGATCTGGCTGGTTTTCTAATTTGATCGAGCTTTCATGAATATCAGCAATCTGGCAAAGTTTTGTAA
>JAWPHD010001661.1:47500-302479 GCA_037043455.1 Cyrtodaria siliqua
AAACAGACAGAAAGTACAAAATCAATATGGCTCCCCTATCACACTTTGTGTGGGGGAGCCATAAATATAGCAATTTCCGTTAATTCAAGGGCAATAACTCCTGTTTTAATGGTCCGATCTGGCTGGTTTTCGAACCTGTCCTAGCTTTAATTGATATTAATAATCAATCTCATAAAGTTTGGTAAAAATCGGATGAAAAACAAAGGTGCTAGAGTGTTGACATCAAAAAAGTTGACGGACGGACGATGAACAAAAGACCATGGCTTAAGCATGGTAAAAAGAAATAGAAGTCAATGATTGGATGCACCCGAGGTACTGAAATCAAAAGTACAGTATCTTTTTTATGAATTACTTTTATTCAAAACACTAATTATCAAAATGTTTCCTTATAAATATGACACGCTATGTCAGCACTGACAGTTGCAAGAATTTTGAAGTTTTAACAAAAATTGACATTGTCATTTTTATCATACCCCACCTGCTTTATACTATTGACGAACCCTTAACAGAAAAAAATAATTCCAAATAGCTTGGTTGTGACTACAAAATGGCTTTTTGTGCGCTTGTTGATTTTATATGAATAGTATTTTATAGATAACATTAAAACTAAGATAATTCAATCTGTGATTTAAACCATACCAACTCGTGAACTAAACAGCTTTTAAGATTGTTATGTTAGATATTGACAACAATTGTTGATTTAGTGAGTGTCTGTCGGTATTTAAATGTTTAAATATTTATCTCACTATTATTTATTATTTGTTTTGTGACTACTTTCAAAATTCAGTTTACCCATATCAGCGAGTTAAGTTTACTATACCTGGCCCCATATTGATTTTCTAATTGTAATCTGATTCACCTATACCTGGCCCCGTATTGATTTTCTTCTTGTTATCTGATTCACCTTAACAAGGATGTAATGCATAATCGTGTCTATACAAGGGTGTAGATAAACTTCACAGTCCATTGTACGCCTGCAAAATGGCGACTAGTCAACAATTTGAGAGATCTACGGACAAGGCATCTGACCAGTGTTTTGACTTTGCCTGTAGCATGTGTGCTGCAGATCATAATAACACAGAGGCAGTTAAATATTGTCCAGTGTGTTTGGAATACTTGTGTTCTACGTGTGTAAAGGACCATAACAGGTTACCTGCCATGAGAAGTCACAAGCTACAAGACACGGCAGGCATGTCAGGGCCGCCTCCAGCCAAGTTTGTACCCTCGGAACCGTGCGAGTTACACCATGGCAACTATATCGACACCTACTGTGGCAACCATGATGCTGTGTGCTGTGGAACTTGTGTTTCGGTGGATCACAGGTAAGCTTGTTTACATGTTTGTTCATATGTTATAAATCGTTTAGGATAATCAATCCTGGCTTGTACATAAACAGATGTCCAATTATAAATAGGGTCTACAGGTATAAAATAACATCAACATGCGTATATCCTCTAGTCATTAGGACATACAATGATGTAGAAAATATTGGCTCACTGGATAGAGCCACTATGCATGAAATTATATTTTTCCTCATCGGTAGTTGGTTCGAATCCTCTTCAGGTATGATTATTTTTAATTACCATATGCACATTTACTGCTTTTTAAACATGTCAATATTGCTCTATGTTGCATTTTTATTTAAAACCTGAAACAAAAGGCGTTTATATTATTTATCACATAATGATAAAACAAATCAACTGGTCAAACAAAATGTAAACTATGATCGTTTTTAATTTGAAATTATTGTCATGAACTGTTCTAAATTTACAATATTAAAATAAGGAAAATAAATTCTCAAAAGAAATACTGAATTAGATCTACATGTAGATCTATAAAAATATTAGTCATACAAAATATACAACGACTAAGATCTACCGGTATAACAAATATATATAATTTAAATGAAAAAAAAAAGAAGATAAATAAGAACAAGAGGTCAATGACCTTAAAGCTCTACTGATTGATTTTGATTTCAGGAAGTAGTCCCTACAAACTTGTTTTTTGAAAATTTATTTTTAGCCGTGGCGGCCATCTTGAACGTCCGGCCGACCTGAAATTTTGCTAGGATCAATTAGACATCAAGAGCAACATTCCTGTGAAGTTTCATGAAAATCCATCAAGTAGTTTCAGAGGAGTAGTCGCTATAAGTTTTCATTACATAACTCTATGTAAACAAAGATGGCCGCTGGCAGCCATGTTTAACGCGGAATCAAAACGATTTTCGACAAGGACCAACATCATGTCATGCTGATCATTTTAGAAAAAGTCCCATATCAATATCACTTACAGTTTTCAAGAAGTAGTCGCTACAAATTTGTATTTTAAAAATCTATTTTTAGCTTTGTTGGCCATCTTGGATTTCACATCAACATTAATTTTTGCTAGGATCAACTAGACTTCATGGGCAACATTTCTGTAAAGTTTCATGAATATCCATTTAGTAGTTTCAGAGGAGTAGTCGCTACAAATAAAAGTTTACGGACAGACGGACAGACGGACGCCGGACGCCGTACCACGGCATAAGCTCTGCTGATCTCTGATCAGTCGAGCTAAAAATTAAAAAATAGCAATTCTGGCATTTGAACCCGTGCGTTTAAGTTCTTCTCCAGTTTAAAATACTACTTCGCTCAACTATACCAGTTGAGCTTTTTTCTCGATAGATCTCAAGCGTTACATTATCAATTTATGGAGAAGTCAGACATGCATCAGTAAGCCAGATAAGCGTCAATAGATACTAGTTTACCAATTTATCAGACGATTCTATATACACCAGAGTATATTTATCCTAAATGATGTACAGTAATTATACAACCATGATACTGTGTGCTGTGGGACGTGTGTTTCGGTGATACAGATATGCATGTTATTGTAAAACTACTTAAAAATGTGTAGTGGGACTACTGTAGTCTCACCAAGTAAAGAAGTTGCAGAAAGCATCATTGGGCATCAAAAAAGTCCCACAAGGTATCTCTGGTGAGAACGGATGGACGATGGACAACTCGCCATCCCATAAGCTGTGCTGGCCTTTGGCCAGTAGTGCTAAAAAAATATTTACCAATGGGGCACTCTTATAAAATTAACTTTACACCCTATCCTCTTTATCAAGCGACAGTCTCTTAATAATTAAACCTATTGAAAAAAAATGACAACATGATATTGGCAATGGAATGATAAAAACTTTGGTACCAAACATGGCATATTGATTTTGAAATTTGTCAATTTAATTCTAAAAAAACTTTATACAATTAAATCTAAACAAAACTCAGTGTCCACTTTCTTTTGCAACTGAGTTTATGTTTTAGTGCTATACAAAAGATCAAACATTTATTGAATTTTGATTTTGCTGTAGTTGTTTTGGATACAAAAGATTAAAACTGTATTGAATTTTGATGATATTTTTTTGTTTTTTGTTTTTTTGGAAAAGGTGTTTGTGGGGGGTGGGGGGACTAATTCTAGGGCAGGCTCTCTTATTAGGGGAAATATGGCTGGTACACACTGATTTTGTTAAAGACTATACATTGATGTGACTTTCTATTTTCAGGGCCTGTGTCGACATTACTTATATCCGGGATGCAGCGAGAGATGTCACCAAAAGTCAGGAATACACAACTATTAAGGCCACCATAGGTAAAGTCCAGTCCCAGCTAGAAGAGTTGAAGAAAACAAAAAAAGATTACAAGAGAAAACACGAAAAAGATAAAAACATCTGCCTAACCAAGATCCGCAATTTCCGCAATACTATAAACCAGCATCTAGATGACCTGGAGAAGGCAGCATGCGATACAGTTCAGGCAGAGCACAAGGAATATGAAGAAAGGCTAAACCTGGATATAAAAGCTCTGGAAGAAATTATATCAAGGATGGAAGCAAGTATCGACCAACTAAAGAACGTCAATAAAGATAATGAGCCACAAGTATTTGTTTACACCAAAATGGGTAAACAGAACCAAAACGATGGTGAGGAACTCCTACAGGAAATGAAAGCGCGTCTTAAACCAAAACCACTGAATTTCCAGATAAATACAACCATAGAAGATGTCATCAGGAGTGTGAAGTCACTTGGAGATTTCAAACAGGCTGACCTTGGTGACCGGCTTTATACAGCTTCTCTCAGAGGTCGTTATGACGTGAAGGTCAAAGGTGACTCACATGACTGCAATATCTGTGGCTCCTGTCTGCTGCCAGATGGCACAATGCTGATCACTGACCATGTCAATAACAAGTTAAAGCGACTTGACCAATCATATAAGGTGACAGACTCGTGTGACTTTCCTTCTCCCAGTGGGCCATATGGAGTGTGTGCTACTGGTCCTGGAGAGGCAGCTGTAACACTGGCAAGGAGCAATAATATTCAGTTTGTGTCTCTGGGTCAAAGAATGGCACTGACAAAGTCATTCAGTGTTGGTCAATACTGCTATGGTGTGGCCTACATCAATACGGAACTGCTTGTCTCATGTTTATTCACTCCAGGTCAGATACACACCTACAACACGTCCGGCAAGCGACTGCGTACATACCAGACAGATGCAGCCGGGCAGCAGATGTTCTCATTTCCATTACATATTGCTGTATCCACCGACAACACACTGATCCAAGTCTCAGACATAGTTCATGGGGTCAATACCCTTGATCGTCAAGGCAACAAGCTGTCACAGTTTACTGACCCAGACCTCAAGGGTGCCTGTTGACAATGTGTTGTCTACCCAGGATCTAGCGGCCAGATGTTTGTCTGTGACCGCGACTCCAACAACATCCTCCAGATCAGCCATGAAGGACAGAAGCTTGGTGTCCTGCTGGATGAGTCACATGGATTAAAGAAGCCTAAGTCTCTAATGGTACGACTCTGCCAACTCAAGACTCCTTGTTACCATGGAGTCTAATCACATTGTAGTGTTTGACTTGTCCAGAAAATAATCAAAATAGATTACATTGAAGATAATGAATAATTTGTTTTTGATCTTTATACAAAAATTTAAGAAGAGGAAGACAGATTATTTTTATTTTTATTTTTAAAAGAACAAATTTACAACACACAATGGATTTTATCTGAACTGGAATTAGAGACCATTTATGAAACTATTTCATGTGACACTAGGTTTCAGAAATAATTAACTCACCTGACATTATTCTGAATATATCATAATAGAATAAAGTTATACAGAAAACAAAGATTGAATCTTCTTTCATGCTTACACCTATGCTGTGGGTGCAAAAAACAACACCGTTATTTTCAGGGTTAAATCAATCCATGGTTTTATTTAAAGGAAAACATGGCAATCATTATTTTTTTAAATTTGCAGCTTCTCAATATTTTTAAACTTTTAGCAATTCTTATATTTAGGCTTATTTCATGACTTTTGTATAATTTCTTATTTTATTATTTTTCCATGATCTTTTGCTTCGGTATAATTTCATGCATTTTGTTTAAATGAAACAAAATCTTCCTTTGTTCACTTTCATTTTAATGTATCTTTAAAAGATTAAATGTGACCAATGGGAACTATATTCTCTGCTGTATTTCGATAAGATGCTTCATGCTATTATCCTATGGTCCAACGGTTTCAAGGAACACAAAAAATAATAATAAAGTAATAAATGCTCATACTCCTATAATGAATGCCCAGCCCCTACTTTTAAAGGGCCACACTGCTATCTTTTATCAAGCATCGAAATTAACATCTCAATTTAGTAATCCAATATCATGCTGGGTTTAAACCTGCTTTGCATACAATTAAATAAAAAAATAAAAGTTTTTATTTGTTCTTTATATACTTTTCTTATAATTAATATGAATGATTGAACAAATGCAAGTTATGTGAAAACCTAACGGGAGGCTGTGAGTTTTAAAAAATCAAAGATTGCCGTGTGTCCCTTTAAAGTAAAAACTGTATTTTTTTTTTTGGTTGTTAAAGTTAGAATGTGAAATTCATAAAAATAATTTTACTTGCCATGAAACAAACCATACTTCCCGTCAAGTGAAAGATTATTTCATAAACAAACCTACCCATTAAATAATCTATTTAAATTATATTGTATTTCCAATCCATTTCATGATGATTACAAACAAGGGGGCCATGATGGCCCTATATCGCTCACCTGAGTACTGGCCGATTATCAAACTTCTCCAAAATCTTATGGTCAAATACAATCTGTGCAAGTTTGGTTAAGATTGCTTAAGAAATGTAGCCTCTGTTATGTTAACAAGATGAAACAAGAGGTCTATGAGGGCCTGTATCACTCTACTTGCTAAAGAGGCCATGACTGATTGAGCCTTCTGGCTCTTGCAGTTTTAGAAAAGAAGATTTGCCTTGTGGTATCATAAAAGAAGATTTTTGAAGTTTTTTCCTAAAGAAGTCAAAACTGGCCATGAGGTTTCAGAGGAGAAGTCGTTTGAAGCAATAATTATTGTGGACGGAGCATAATTATTTTTTTTTTGCACAGACCTAGTCACCTACTGTCCCTATTTTCTTCTGATGTAACAGGAACCTAAGATATTATTGTAATTGGTCTAAGTATAAAATACGAAAACCATTTTAAATTCAATACACATGCAAACGACAATATTTTTTTTTTTAAATCATAAATAAGGAACAGAACACAAAGTCAGTTTTATTATTCTTTATGATTAGAAATAAACATAAAAAATACAAAATACTGTATAAATTCTCTAGGCCTAGGCTATTGTTGAATTATACAAAGCTTGTGAACAGCTGATGGCTAGCATCTTCAATTGAGCTGGCACAAAAAGTAGGGAAATTATGTCTCATGTGTAACACGCACCACTTCAGTTCTACAAACCGACAATCTGAGGAAAACAAATTTGTGTTGTAAGCAGAGAAATACGGTCAAGGCCATCCTGAATGTTTGTTGGTTGTTGAATGTTTAATAGGCCCAATACACAATTGAATTCTGCGTTGATATAACCAATCAGGGTTTGAAATTAACTTTTTTTCAGCAACTTGTCCAGGACAAGTAACTTTACACAATTTAGTTGTCCCCAGTCAAATTTACTTGTCCCCACAATTCATGTAAAAGTGATACAAAAAAACAAGATCAATCATGAAAGTGACATTACATTCCCTCAGTTGCATTCCACCAATGAAAACAAGATGGTTTGTATTTGTCATTTAATACAATCTGCTCACCAATGTTATGACATTTTTTCAGTAACAAGTTTTAAAGATGTAAAATTCATTTCTTTTTATAAAATTTAGTTGTCCGTAGGACAGGTCACCTGGGACAATTAACTTGTCCCCAGTAGAATCTACATGGCACAGGACAAGGGGACAACTGTTAATGTCAAACCCTGCCAATAGTGCTGAGAGTGGTTTTAATTGTTCTTGAATTGGACAGAAAACATGTCATCCTTTGGCGAGGATGTAAAACACTCTGTCCTGTATGCAGGGAGAGCCATATCCTGTTCATGTTTAAGATCTCCCTCCTCAGAAACAAAGCTGCAGTGATAATAATTGTACGTCAATATTGCTTTTATATACAGGGGTTATTTGCTTTTGCCTGAAATCAAATGACAAATGTGGGTTGTAAACATGTACTGATATGTCAGATTGAACTAAAAGGTAAGCTTAGGCTGAACATAAACATTGTTGGTTTGCAGTTTCCATACCTACCCATGGCATGAACAAGATTTTAATGTAATACTTCTGGCCTCATGTCAAAGTATGTGTTAATAGATTGAAACTTAAACCCCCCCCCACTCCACCCTCGAAAACTGATTATGGGAAATTAAATTCTCCAGAAATCTTCTTTCATAATTAGCATCATAAGAACTTAACTTTGAACATTTGTAGAAATTCGGAGAAATGTATATAGATGTTAATAGTAGATGTAGATGAACATTTCAGAAAATCAAGGGCCATAACTCCTGTATAAAAAGACCAATCCGGCTGGTTTTCAAACTTACTCGTCCGAGCATTCATTGATATTAACAATCTGGTAGAGTTTGGTAAAGATCGGATGAAAAATGAAGGCCCTGTCGTCTTAACGAGGCAAACTATATCATTTTTAACTAAATCAAGGACCATAACTCCGCTGTTACTGGTCCGATCTGGCTGGTTTTCGAACTTGTTCGAGCTTTCATTGATATTAACAATCTGTTAAAGTTTGGTAAAGATCGGATAAAAAATGAAGGCCCTATTATCTTAAGGAGGCAAAATATAGCATTTATAACTAAATCAAGGACCATAACTCCGTTGTTACTGGTCTGATCTGGTTGGTTTTCAAACTTGTTCGAGCTTTCATTGATATTAACAACTTGTTAAAGTTTGGTAAAGATCGGATGAGAAATGAAGGCCCTATCGTCTTAACAAGACAAAATTTAACGACGGACGGATGACGGACAACTCGCCATCCCATAAGCTCTTCTGGCCCTTGGCCAGTAGAGCTAAAAATGAAGGCCCTATCGTGTTAACGAGGCAAAATATAGCATTTTTAACTAAATCAAGGGCCATAACTCCGATGTTACTGGTCCGATCTGGCTGATTTTCGAACTTATCCGAGCTTTCATTGATATTAACAACCTGTTAAAGTTTGGTAAAGATCGGATAAAAATGAAGGCCCTATCGCCTTAACGAGGCAAAATATAGCAATATAGCATTTGTAACTAAATCAAGGGCCTTAAGTCCGATGCTACTGGTTCGATCTGGCTGGTTTTCGAACTTATCCGAGCTTTCATTGATATTAACAACCTGTTAAAGTTTGGTAAAGATCGGATAAAAATGAAGGCCCTATCGCCTTAACGAGGCAAAATATAGCAATATAGCATTTGTAACTAAATCAAGGGCCTTAAGTCCGATGCTACTGGTTCGATCTGGCTGGTTTTCGAACTTATCCGAGCTTTCATTGATATTAACAACCTGTTAAAGTTTGGTAAAGATCGGATGAGAAATGAAGGCCCTATCGTCTTAACAAGACAAATTTTAACGACGGACGGACGACGCACAACTCGCCATCCCATAAGCTCTTCTGGCCCTTGGCCAGTAGAGCTAAAAATGAAGGCCCTATCGTGTTAACGAAGCAAAATATAGCAATTTTAACTAATTCAAGGGCCATAGCTCAGGTGTAAATTGCCCGACCTGGCTGGTTTTCGAACTAGTTCGAGCTTTCATTGGTACAACAATCTGGTAAAGACTGAAAACGGTCAGGTGAAAAATGAAGGCCCTATCGTGTTAACGAGGTCAAATTATAGCATACAAAATCAAGGGCAATAACTCCAGTGTAAATTGTCCGATCTGGCTGGTTTTCCAACTCGTCTGAGCTTTCATTGATATCAACAATTTGGTAGAGATTGGTAAAGATCAGAAAAATTAAGGCTCTATCGTGTTAACGAGGCCAAATATAGCAATATTAACAAAATCAAAGGCCATAAATCTGGTGTTATTGGTGGCTGGTTTTCGAACTCGTCCAAGCTTTCATGGATATCAACAATCTGGTAAAGTTTGAAAAAGATCGGATGAAAATGAAGGCCCTATCGTGTTAACGAGGTTAAATATAGCAATTTTAATTAAATCAAGGGCCATAACTCCAGTGTTACTGGTCCGAACTGGCCGGTTTTCGTACTCGTCAGAGCTTTCATTGATATCAACAATGGTAAAGTTCGAAAAAGATCGGATGTAAAACGAAGGTGCTATCGTGTTAACGAGGCAAAAGTTAACAGACAGTCGACGGACAACTCGCCAGTAGAGCTAAAAATAACAATAAAAATTTGCATTAAAGGTTCCATTTTGAAGAAAACATATTTATGTTTGAATTCTCAACTTTTCTTATTTCAGTCATTATACTTTATCCAATCCATGACTTTACATTGGTAAACATTAGTCTCGGATTCCCTAGAATTGTTTTTGACCAATCACAGTCTGTTTTATTTATTCGACGATTTTAATATGATTCGCGAAAACCGATTATGAAAATCCAATTCTCCGTTCTTCTTCTCCTTCTTTCATAATTATCCTAGAAATTCAGGTGTAAAGTAGTTACCCTTGAAGAGTTTAATAACCTCTTCGGAAAACTGCTGTTCTCATAGCCAGTCTGCCGGGTGGTAGACTGGCCATTTTTCGATAGCGTCATGCGCGGACATTTTTTATCAAGTTGCAGCCCCAGACAAACATCTTCGGTAAACTGCAGGTCCGAAACCGGAATCAGGTTTAAACAGCCCCAAAATTCGATCTTTATAGTGGAATGTTTGCAAATGTCAGCGTTTTCATCAAGATATCGCAAAACTAACATGATATCTACGCGTAATTTAGGCTGGTAATAATGCCGTGGCGATTTAACCACCATTTATTTTGGAGACCCGCGTTGTTATAGACGACACCATTATTTTTCTTGAAATCCAAGTTTACATCCCAGAGATTACAAATCGAGTATTCGAGAAAAAAACACCCACCTTGATTAATGTTTTTTGAGATCCCATCTTGATTTATTCGTTAGAGATACCCCATCTTGATTATTTTTAATGACTACAGACCCCACCAACCATAAAAAATGTTTAATTCAGAACCCCACCATGTATCAATTAAAATTTCAGAATTACCCCATGACCCATCTAAAAAAAAATGACTATACCGCCCGACCCCACATATGGTTAATTCTGGAATCGCCCCAAGCATAATATTATGTGTTGTTTGATCGATTCCCAAGTAATGATTTCATCAATATATATGAAATCAAATCAACTGAAATGAATGTTTAATGGCTCATCAACACAATATTGGTTATGTAGAGCCGTCCCAGAGAGAGAGGATATATAGGAATCCGGGAACCTGCCCTACTCTTACCAAAGAATAGATCCCTATGGTTCTTAATGTGTTTTAGAGGATAGGCTTGGCTACATGAAACAGGCAGACTTACTTCCCTATCTGACACGAGGCTAAGGGAACGTGTCTTTCCCCAAGGACACACCAACAAACCTCAGCATCGCAGATAAGGCTTGAACCAGGGTCCTCCAGATTTCAGGTCCACCATGCTTTCCGCTGGGCCATGCCAGCCCCCACAAATCAAATTAATGTTTAAAAGTTACATTTATGGTCAGAATTAAAATGTAACTTCAGGTGGACGCCTGAAGATAGTGGACACAGAGATACCTGTGTATCGACAATATTCAGTACAATGTACTTACAAATGGATGTTGAATCTTTAATCTGAATCCATCCTCATACTCTTGTCCTTCATGCACATTCCACGAAACCGACAGTTTGGAATCTAAAAAATAAAACAAAATATTATAGATATACAAGTATATATATATATCGGTATACATAAACAGGCAATAATTGTTGTTTTTCAAATTTGTATTCAGTCAATCATACATTTTGAAACAATCCAAAAGAGTCGATCAGTAATACTTGACTAACTAGAACTATCACTGAAGGTGATGAATACCCTCGCTTTTCTGATACATCCGATGAGGATGGGCCAACTCAAGAATAATAAATGTCTAAAATATTTGTTTGTCATCAGTTTTTATGTGTATAGGAAGTTTGGGAACAACTCATTCAAAACTGTTTGAGTTTGCAAGTAATAAAAATGTGATACGGAACCCAATGTGTAATGCGACAGTTACAGACAGCGTGATACCTGTATAGCCCCCACCTGACTTTGTAAAAGTGGGGCTATTATGAGTACACAACGAGTATCTATTGTTTTTTTCCAAGTTGATGTATCAGGTATCTCGGCATTTGCAGTTTACGACATCATGGTCGTAACTGCGCAATTATTTCTAATCTCACATTAAAGGCAACTGTCGCGGCTTCAGCAAAAGATGTCAACAGAATTTCCAGCAATTCTGCAGGTCAGAAGGTTCTAGGCCCATTCTGCATATTTTTTATCTCGATGTAAATGAAGGGAGGGCCTAGAATGATCATTCCTGTTGGTGCCACATAACCTTTTTTGTGTTGGTGCGCCATAAAATCCAATTCAACGTAACTATCGTGTTAATGGTGAGTGAAATAAAGATTGTGTGGTGCTAGTCAGGGCTGTTTCTAGTTTTTGAGTTGCAGGGTTTAGAAGTAGATGGATGATTTATATTTCTTATTGTTGTTGTTGTTTTGGGGACTGTAAAAGAAGCCTGGCAGCTAACCAAAAAGTAGAAGGGTAAATCACCTGACTTCAGGCTATTAATGAAAGCCCCGAGACATAGTAACTGTTATTATGTACAAGTTTCTCAAGACTAACCTGAACTTTCATCCTGTTGTTCATATGCATTCAACATGTTGTCTGTGTTTGCTACTAGTAACTTGTCTCCAACACCAGGGTTCATTATCAGCACACACTTGTCTCTGGAAAGTACAGGCAATCAAATATCAGAACACTTGCCTCTGAAAATTACAGGCAATCAAACATCAATACAATTGTCTCTTGTCTCTGAAAATTAAATTAAATTAAATTAAATGGCAATCAATACCAGTACACTTGTCTCTGAAATTACAGGCAATCAAATATCAGCACACACTTGTCTCTGAAAATTACAGGCAATCAATACCAGTACACTTGTCTCTGAAATTACAGGCAATCAAATATCAGAACACATTTGTCTCTGAAAATTGCAGGCAATCAAATATCAGAACACGGTCTTGTTTTTGAAAATTATAGTCAAATATCAGAAAACGTGTGTCTATGAAAATTACAGTCAAACAAATATTAGAACACTTGTCTAGACTATCAAAGATGAGAACACTTGTGTCTATGAAAATTACAAGCAATGAAATATCAACACACTTGTCTCTAAAAATTATTTTATTATTATGACCATGATACCAGCTGTGTTTAAAGGGGTTAACTTTACATAGCACACTTGATGACTGGGTGGGGGTTCCAGGTTATACTTACATAGCACACGTGATGAGACTGATGGCTGGGTGGGGGTTCTAGGTTATACTTACATAGCACACGTGATGAGACTGATGGCCGGGTTGGGGTTCTAGGTTATACTTACATAGCACACGTAATAAGACTGATGGCCGGGTTGGGGTTCCAGGTAATACTCTTCACTGTGCCCTCGATTTTGAATGTCTTCACACACCTGCCGGTTGACACCTCCCACACTCGGATGGTCTGGTCATCTGATCCAGACACCAGCCACTGACCACTAGGGTCAGTAGATATACATCTTACGAGATCTGTATGCCCTTTGTATATCTGCAGAAACATACATCAAAATCAGAAAATATGTTCATAGACACGTATGCCCCGCTTCAGCTGTCAGTAACAAATCAAAGGACTGAAGGTCCTGAGAGTCGCCAAGATTGAACAGTGTCTGTCTTCTTGGTGAGGTTAAAGGTTATGTTAAATTTTACAGGTGTGGCGTATTAAAATGAAATGTTGATGCTTAGAACATGAGAATTCTTTTGTACTGAAAAATGCTTGGGCAGGGCTTCCACTAAGGTTCAAATTTAGGAAGTTCGAACTTCCTGTGTATAAAATTTGGAAGTTCATGGGGAAAATTTAGGAAGTTCCAGTGTTTGGGCATGGCATTCATAGTCTTTGAGTCAGTGATTCCACGTGGTAGTGAGGAAAACAACACATCTAAATTGTTAAAAAGAAAAAAAGGATAATTATAATCATCTATATGTTTATAAAAGAAAATATTTGATGACCTCATTATATTAATGATTTCAAACTAAAAATACTTTATCCCTTTGCGTGCCATACCCCACCCACGAGTTTTATACAGTAAATTACATTTTGCAAACAGTTTTCAATTTATCAGTCCAGGAAAGCTTTTAAATTGGCATAAATTAATGAAAGGTATGTAAAACTGTCAAGTGTAGGAATAAATGTAACAGATTCTTTAATTTATTATCCAAGCAATCGATTGTTTTGCCAGTGATAATTTCACTTCCGTGTTTAGTCTCCATTTGCGAAGAGCTCTCCCCTAGGTTAGAGGTTATTAAATATTGTTTGTCTATCAGTACTTCGTACTTTGATAAATACATAGAAAAATGACACAAAGATATAAAAGAAATAGCCTTAAAAGTATAATCTGTTTGTGTAAGGAGTTTCAACTTTGTGGTTAATAAATATAAATTAAGCAATTTGGCGTTCATTTTGTGAAATGCGTGGCTAGGCCAATTATCTAATTATCACGCTCTCCTCTCACCAGTCATGCGTGTGACCCTTGATAAAAACTGGACAAAACCGGATTTACCTGTCAATTACAGGCTCCACTGAGTTTTAATTGCTTTACAACTTATTATGCGGCAGTCTCAAATGAAATTAGATTAGATGGGCGGGGCTATAATCGGTAATTTACAGATTATGGGACGTCCGTAGTTAACGATCGCGGCGTACTTTGAAGTTTTTGGAAGTACACTGTACGCCTTTGATGTTAATTTTCGTCGTACAACTACGATTTTTGGACGTAATTTACGGCCGTACGCCCATTAACGGAAGCCCTGCTTGGGACGGAATTACTTTTTGCAACCGCTTCGGTTTTGGTTTTCGAGTGTATGTCAGTGCTCACAGGCAATTATTTTAAGAGACAGGCCCAGAGCGTGTTGCTTTTGAAAATGGACAGGCCCTGATTTAAAATGGAAAGGTCCAATATTTTTTTCATATGTAGTAATCAAACTCAGAACCTCCTGACTATATTTTTCTTTTTGCTACCACTTGATGCTCCTAGTCAGTGGACGTATTTACTACTTTGTTTCAAATAAGTTAGAATAGAATATTACATATTAATTTATAGCCGATGCAAAGGAGAGTACTAGCACTTTTTGCCAAACGATAATAATCAGAGCCGACTTGGTGAAACTGGAGCCAAGTTTTTAATCAGGTTTTATTAGACTATCAGGGCCTCCTGTGGCTATATTTTCCTTTTTGTCACCACTTTCTACAAGTTAAAAAATTAGGAGCCTAGACTAGAAAGCATTTAAAAGTAGGATTCCAGGAACTCCTTAAATAATGAATAGAAATATACTTTATATCTGTATCTATACATATTATATATATATAAAAAAAATATCCGAAATTATGTACCATCCAAACTACTATGACACCGCTGTTTTCACAAACATTCAATCGAAATACCATCAATTACGAACTTTTTTCATGCATTAATGTGTTTTGAATGCCAAAAATGGTATTTTTTATCAAAGAGGAAAGAAAACACAACCCTAATAGCAGGATAATGTAGTTTTATGTCAATAATTGTCGATCTCAAAGTTGTGACAAAATGTCTGCAAAGATTGCCGTGTGTCCCTTTAAACTATTTGATTTGTTTACCTTGGTAGTAGAGAACTGAGCACTTCTTGACAAATTCTTTTCATCAACTTGTGTATTTATTTGTAGCACATGCCATACTATTTCTCAAAGTACTAGGCACAATAACTACAATATTTACGGACATATAGTTCCCAATTTGTTATCTAGGTCACACATGTCATGAGCGGCACATCCGGGTAACTACGCTATTGATTCCATTCATAAAATATATATGCGTGTATTTTTGCGCATAGTATTTCAGTTCCTTTTTCAAAAAAGACACGTATATACTGTATAAAATGACAACTATTCACAATCAGTAGTTATTTTATGCGGTATATATAACGTTCATGTCAGTCACCTTATGAAATTAAGTTATACTTGAGGCAGTTAAAGGAACTACATTCTCGAAGTGCATTCTCGAAGTGCGTAAAGCTCCCAATCCGATTTTTGGTGTATTAATGCGCATAATATTTCGGTAAACCTACAAAAAAAAGACACGTTTATACTGTATACAATTACAATTATTTCATTATTTCACAATCAGTAGTTATATTACTCGTCATACATTCTTATCAGTCACCTTATCAAATTCAGTTGTATTTGAGGCAGTTAAAGGGGACTACATTGCCGAAAGCGGCACAGCTCCTCACCCGTTTTAAAAACTCCCTATTCAGAAATTGCACTATATACATACACGATTCCAAAGAGCCAGCCATGCTGACGCATGGCGACTCAAAAATAGAACTTCAATGTAAATGAATGACATGAGAAAAGAAATATAGGTCAAGGGCATTCATACTGACCTACATTTGTTATGAACATACTGCAGACATTTAGACCGTGAAGTTGTGCGTCTATAACACTACGACTTAGTGTCTGAGAAATCGATTAAGGCCCGATTTAACAAAAAAAAGAAAAAGTTTTGTACATACATGTACATACGGCTGCATGCACAAGTCAACACAATATGCCTGTTCCACTTTTGTTGCGAAGCATAATCATAGCAGGTTTGACATCAAAAATCATGATATATTTGTTTTGTTAATTGCTCTTTATTTTGGTATCCAGTCAAAACAAACACAAACAGAATCTAACCGTTTTGTATTACATTATTTAAATAATATGTATTAGAATGAATGAATATATTTTAATAGAAATAATTTAGGAAAGGAAGAAGATTATTAGAACCTTACCAGAGACTGAGTAGTTGGGAAAGGCTGTAGATCTTTAGGTTTTGGTAACTTGGGTAACAGGTCTTCTGGGTCAACGTTCATCTGAAAAAGTCAAGGTAAATATATCAGATTGACACTTTTATATATCATAGTATCTTTAACAATTTGCCCAGCTGTATAAACCCATTTCCAATATACATAGTAATTATAAGTTTGTGACAGGCACGTGTGTAAACCCAAGCTTCATTATGATGGCAAATTAATACAACCCACACTTAAGTGAATAGGGGGCACATCATTTTTTTTTTTAATTTTAAAGTGATGGTTGACAATCTTGATTTTTTCAAAACTCGCAGCATCCTGTTAATTTTACTACATACCAACAATTAATCATTAAAGGGAAAGTAGCGACACAGCCAAACCATCTTTAATATTGAGAGATCTGGAAAAAAAACTTGAATAAGGGTGAAAGAATTATCAAAATTGGATGATAAACAAAGAAGATATGATAATTTGAAGTTTCTGTTGAAACGAATATGGAAGAGGCCATTTTGAGAGCTATGACATCACGGTTCTAAATGACCATATTTGGAATATTTATAAATATGAAAATTTACTGATTTATAGGGAAAACATGACAGTAACTGTATGAAAAATATGTGATACTTAATTTCAATAATGCTTTTAATATATGACCAGTAAAAAAACACATTCATTTGCAGTGATTTTCTTCGTTTTAAAGGATATTTATCAATATTCCATATATGGTAATATGGAACTATGATGTCATAGTTGTCCCATATTTGTTTTAGAACAACCTTTAAATAGTCATATCTTTTTTGTTCATCATCCGATCTTTATAATTCTTTCATATTTTTCCAAATTATTCAGAACTCTCAATAATAGAGCTTGTTTGGATGTGTCACAACATTCCCTTTAATACATATTTGAATAATTCAAAGCAAACTATGTTTGCATATTACTTCTTACTGATTATACTGCATCAATTATATATTTAAACCTTTGGTAGAATAAGGAAGACAAGATGAAACTCCAAATTGTGTTACTTAATTTATATGCAAGCAGGTTTAGAGTCAAAATGGCAAGATGGATCAATAATCAGGTGCTAATTTTTTAGGTTTTTTTATTACATTTCTATGGGTGAAAGATTGGGATTTCTCAGTGAAAGAATATTCATAATGGCTAAATATTATTAACTATTAAACTCCGAACACAAAAATAACTGACTGTGACGCTGAGTTATGACGTCAATAAAGTGGTGCTGACGTCGACGTCATCCGCCGATAACGTTCAATAAACCTAATAATTTCGTTTAAAATCATGCACAAACTGATCTAAACCTGCTTTTAATGCAGCAATAGAAGCTAAACGGCGTAGAGTTAACCGTCTGCGCCGAAACATTGTTTCATCGGATCCACTTGCATGGAGGGTGTCTGGCTATAGATATTTATTGGCAAACGAGGGGTTTCTATAAACGGGATGATGGTATTCACCCTTGACATGTACTTGGATGGTCTGATTGTAATTTTGGATTATCTAGTCGAATTTTGGGGGATAAATGTTCACACGAAAATTTATGTGGCGGAAAGTTCTAGCGGCCGAGGGTCGATCGTGTGCACACCAAAACAATCAGGTCTACATTTTGGTCCTAAAGGAGCAATCCCAATGGAAAACCGAAGGGGACAAATTGGTTGAAAAAGGGGGAATAAATATGTCATTCAAAATTGTGCTGTAATAGTGCAGTTGCTTCCCTTGCTCTGTGAGATTGGTACTTGAAAACTGGGTTCTTGCTCGGAAAAGTCTTAGCACTAGGCATACCCATGTAATCTCAAGATTTGGCTTTATCTCTATTAGTGTACATGATGTAAAGTTGTATAAATGGTACCTGGCGTTTAAGAGGTGTACCTTTCGTAAAATGGATACCTGGCGTATGTTGCGTAAAATGCATATCAGGAAATTGATACCTGGCCTGTGTTATGTAATGTGTACCCGGCGTATGTTGCGTAAAATGTGTATCAGGCATAAGGTGTGTTATTAAGTGAATACATGTACAATTAAATTATTTGCCATGTCTGGTGTGCTCATGTTTCGGCACTCGGCTGTCGGAATTTGTCTCAGTCCAGTGCCATTTTTTGGCGGAACCGGGAGAGATTTGGTACGCTGCGGCCGTTGCACTTATCTATCTCTTTCATTTTGTTGTATATAACTTGAAAATCGAGTTGTATTGAAAAATAACAATCTAGTCAGGAGAGTCGGATGTTGCTGCTTTTATTTAGCCCAAGTAATTGTTTCAATAAGCGAGTCATAAAATAATATTAAACATGAACAAGCAAATCAAATTATTATTTTAGACATTTTAAACATTGGAAGGATAAAGCATTTTCAATTTCAAATACGGTAATAATAATTTCATGTGATTGTTCATGTTTAATACAATTACTATTACAGTATTATGGTTATCATATGTTTTTCTGCTAAAAAAAGTCTTACGATTATTTACCGATTATGAATCGAACAGTCCCAGCCGATTCAATTCGATAATCAATTATGAAAATTGTCCGATTTTACAACACTAAAAGGAAGTGTATCTTACCCTCATTTTCCTCTGTCTGGGACACAGGTAGAGATCCAGGCACCTCTCAAACCTCTCATTGATGAACCTGGGGAAGGCAGGCACACTACGCAGGGAGGAGTACTTCTGCGGGATAAACTTGATCCGTCTGTCTTCAGGCTCCGTGTCTTCCCACTTCTCTTGCTGTATTAAAAACAACATCAAAATAGTAATTTGTGAATACAGTTCAATGGCAATAGCAGTAGTATATATCTTTTTGGGTACTGGGTGAAATTTCCAAACATGTATCCATCTCTGTCAATGTTAATGCTAAAACAGTTATACCCAAGACAGAACTGTCCCTATCTGAACTAGATACCAATGATTTATTCTTTTTCTAGCAAACCATTGACATTTTGTGCGCTGATCTAAATTTCTATGTTTATTTACACAATGACATCATGCAACTGTTAATGTTAACAACATCATTCTTGATGATCGTTGGAGGGCTGGCGTGGCGCAGTTGGTAGCGCAGCGGATTTGTAACCGGAGGCCCCGGGTTCAATCCTCCGTGGTGCCACTGAGTTTCGTCAGTGTGTTCTTGGGCAAGACACTTTCCCTTAGCCTCGTCCGTCGGATGGTGACGTAAACCGGGCATTCCCGTGTATCGGTCTATCCTCCGAGCACGTTAAAGAACCATAGGAATCTATTTGATAATAAGAAGAGGGCACGGTTCCCGGATTCCTATGTATCCTTCCCCTCTCTCTGGGGCGGCTCTAAATAACCTATACTGTGTTGATGAGCCGTTAAACAACATTCAAAATTGATGATCGTTGATGCCCATGACTTTTATCTGCCCAAATGTTAGAATATAAGAATCTTTCATGGGTATCCGTGATCGGGAATTCCAACATGAAGTATAATTGTTTTTATGGCTCTGCCGAGGGTTGGAATTTCTCTGTCTGAACTGGATACCCATGATTGATTGACTAGTAATGTTTTGCATGTTTATTTACAAAATGACATCATGCAACTGTCATTGTTGATATCAGTGCATGATTTTTATCTTCCTCCAGATCAGGCTTTCCATCACCCATATAAAATGCAGTTAACCTTATCCGGCATGCAAGAATCAGTTTTCCAGCCTCATGTAAAATGCAGCTAACCTTTAATATGCGGAATGTAAGAACAAGGTTTATGTTCTAATTACTATCTGGGGTGTTTGTGTTCTATTCATATTCAGGTAATATCTAGAAAATTTGAATTTGAGAAGAAACCAGTTGTGTCTAAAGAGGCTTTCCGCCAGAATGGTCCAAAATTAATCTTTCTTTAATTATAAAACATGAATAGTAACACGTTTTTTAAACAAGTGTAAACAAATACTTTCAAAATAAATTTGGGTGCATCGAGCATAAAAACGTTTTTCTATTATTTCTTCTAAATTTTATGCAATTCCTATAAAGTGAACTTTAAACCACATTAAACTAATAATTTCGTGATTTTCATGTTTATTTTTAGATTTTATATAAAAATTGAACTAATAAACGTCATACAACACTTTTGTTTGGTAGAACATATTCTCGCCTCATGCCAAATGTCAAAACAATTCAAGGACCATGTTTAGATTTTGGTCATTTTTTAAAGTGCTGTAATTGTCAGAACTATTTACTGCCTTTTCGCAATGTTTAAGTTTAGTGGTATTCTGTTATAATTGTGACATTGCACATTTTTATTAACTTTTTATATGAATATGAAATCAATAATATTAAAGATTAAGTAATTATTACTGTCTATTTCAAGGTCCTAAAGCCATTATGAGGAGTATACATAGTCTGGGTCTGGTCACACTATTCATCCTGATGACAGCCCCTTTAAATGGAAGATGAACATAATGCATACACATACCTCTTCCTTTGTGAACATGTACTCAGGAGGTGGATTATAACTCTCTTCATGACCGGGCAATACCATCTTGGGGGCCGGGATGTGCTGACGAAACCGCTTGTTGATTTCAGACTAAAATATAGCACAAGCACTCTGTTATTATAAAAACAATCTCTTTTATATGATTAATGTAATTTATAATTCATCTAACTCGAGCTTATTATACAGGACAATGGACAAATTCATCTCTTCTTTCAATCAAACATACGTTTTCTAACCAAAGTCAAATATTTTTTACAAGTTATTTCATTGGATGAAACTTAACATGTGACAGTCATTTTCAAGAAGTTTACACATGCATAAACTGTTCCTTGAGAAACTATTTTCTTTCTCAGTAGTCATAATATATAGAGGATCTTACATGAGTATTCATTATTGCATTTATTAAATGAGTTGGCAAAATGATATAATGTGAGGCTCTTGCCGAGCATTATATCATTTTTGCTAACGAGTTTAATAAATTCAATAATGAATGAGAGCGAATGTTAGATTCTATTTATCACATAACTCACATATCGACTTTTATTGCATTTTGCCTGACGCTTTAACACGCGAAACCGACATAAACTGTGGGAATTGAATCATAGTCATTATCGATTTTTTCTGACAGTGCATACTATGTTTATTTGCATACTTATATAACTAGTGGTATAGGTATATCGAAAATATAGAATGGCGTTATTCCACTCCCACACCGCAAGTTATGTGATATTTATTATTATCTTTATACTTTTAAAAATAGGCTTCTCAATCTGAAAATGTTGTTTTTAATCGAAAGGTTGGACTAAAAGGATTAAGTCTGTTTTTATGGAGTTTGTACTGTATCAACTTACCGAATCAAAGACATACTTAACATAAGTCTTTGGACTTTATTTGTCAATTTGTGACATCCTATATAAACCTTGGTGCTGAATTCTAAAGGCGGACTTGTATAGAAATGCTAACATTATTTAACTGGTGCTTGATTTGGCAGTTTACACAACCGGAATTTCTGAAAATCTAGTCTATGGTAATCCTTAATGCGTTTTCCATCACAAGTAAAGCATGTACTCTATATTAGTAAATTACAAGCGTTACCTCATCTTCATCGTTCCACAACAAGTGATATTTGTCTGTATCATCTTCCTCCTCTGCCTTCTCCTGCTCCGTCTTGCTCGGCTTCATCCAGCCCATCTTTAGTGCATGCACCATCTGTCCTACCTAGCGCCAAACATAAATATACATGTGATGTTGTGACGTTTTCCAATTTATTTGATCCTGATTTTATTTTAGGATTTACATCTGTTTTTTGTTCTGTTTATAATTTATTGCATAACTTTTCTTCCTGTTGAAAGTGAATCTGAATGAAAATGGGAACATGTAATCTTTCGGCACAAAGGTGGCACACACATGCAATTAGAACAATCAGAAAATTCACAACTTGTGACAAGGAAAGATAAATTTTTTCCAATAAAACAAAGGTTTCCCTTGTCACAGTGTTTAGTTTTAGGTCTAGGAAATAATTCAATTTTCCTTTTAAGAACTGGCATAGTGAATAACTGAAGTGGACTTGTAAACGGAGGAACAGCGTTCTGCTATGTATCCTTCGGCTGTCACTGGGGCTGCTTTCAATAAGCTTTATAATGTGTTGATGAACCTTAAAAAACATCCTTTTCAAACATGCCTGTAAATTCATCATGCAGTGCTCATAGAAAATTATTTTAAGAGTCAGGCCCAGGGCTTGTTGCTTCTGAGAATGGACAGGCCCTGATTTAAAATGGAAAGGTCCAATGTTTTTTCTTACTGGTAATGTGCCTTTATTCACTTTTATAGCACACATTTGTTACGTATGTATTAATCAAACTCAGAACCTCCACTGACTATATTTTTCTTTTTGCTACCAGTTTATGCTCCCTAGTCAGAGGACTTATTTACCACATCGTTTCAAATACGTTAGAATAGAATATTACATAGTAATTTATAACCGATGCAAAGGAGAGTACTAGCACTTTTGCCAAATGATAATAATCAGAGCCGACTTTCTGAAAATGGAGCCGAACTTAGTGAAACTGGGGCCGAACTTGGAGCCAAATTTTTAATCAAACTATCAGGGCCTCCTCTGGATATATTTATCTTTTTGTCACCACTTTCTCCAAGTTAAAGAATTAGGAGCCCAGAATAGAATTCATAGAATTAGGAGCCCAGACTAGAATTCATTTAAAAGTAGGATTCCAGCAACTCCTTACACATTGATAAAAGAATGATGGATTAAATAATGAATAGGAAAATACTTTATATCTGTATTTATACATCTTTATATCTTTTTACTTTCCACCAACGTGTATTTGTAAAGGACAGTTTTTCTTATTCGATTATGTAAAAAAAAAAAAAAAAAAAAATAAAAAAAAATACCCAAAAGTATGTACCATCCGAACTACTAGGACACCAAACTTTTACGGCCCGAAAATTTCACAAACATTCAATCGAAATACCATCAATTACGAACTTTATTCATGCATTAATGTGCTTTAATGCCAAAAATGGTATTTCTTATCAAAGAGGAAAGAAAACACAACCCTAATAGCAGGATAATGTAGTTTTATGTCAATAATTGTCGACCTCAAAGTTGACAAACTGCCGACATGAAGCCAGGCACAATATTCAAACTTCTTATTGTTTCAATGTGTGTCTAACACATTTTAATTACTTTGCAAGTGTTTTCACAGTTTATACACATGGAGTATTTTGTCTTGAGGATCTTGAGATCAAGTAAAATTGATTTTGGGGACGGGCTCCTTGTCTGCAAAATGAGATGCCCATTTGTGATTTCGAGGAGCCCCAGGTGTCGGGCTATCCTACTTTTCGAGCACTGGTCATGTTATTGCTTTATTGAAACTTGTTGTGAATTAAAATTTCCCTCTAGTGTTTTCATAACATATGTTTGATTGTATTTGGTAATGTCACCGTAAATTAATTAAACTGACAAACATTTTACTGCAGGTGTCATATACTCCGACAACATGTGTGACCAACGTTTTTCTTTAATCCCTCCAATGAAGAAGATATATGATGATGTCATATATGATGTTTTGACCCATATATAGCCAATAAACAATGCTGATCTCACGACATTTACATCTTGAAAAGTATATTTATTTATTTCAAATAGAATTAAAAACTGAATGTGAAAGAAATGTCGTAAATAACTTTCATACTTGAAGAAATCCAGCTGAAATGTGAAAGAAATGGATTCATTTGGTTACCTTCAACTTCTCCCATTTGGAAGGAACAAAGCTCCTCTTGTGTGGTGGATGGTTGGAGAGAGGGTGAATCATCACCTCGTTTGTAAAGAAGTCTACCCATGGCTAGACAAAACAGAAATGAAACACATCATAAAGAACAAATTTTCACACGCCAAGTTACTGGCGAGTATTATTTTAACATACTTCATGAAAGATTGATTTTTTTAAAAAGTAAATTTATTTATCTATTACACAATGCCATGTTTAGGGCTATTCTGTTAATACATGCATGGGACCCCAGGAATTAAGGCACTTTCGAAATTGAAACCCCACTCATAGATGCAAAAATTAGTTCAAAGAACCAAATTTTAGAAATCGGGTTTCACTGAATTGCATTCCTGGGGTCCCGGGAATGTTTTCATGGAATAGCCCTTATGCTGCCATCAGATATTCTAACTCTTAACAATATTCTTACAGATGAACTGTCAATGAACATTCTCCTTTATTTATTTTTTGGCTGCAAGAGTGGTCTTTCGTATTAATATCTTGTATACTATTGAAACAATGACCTTTGTTGAAAGGCAACATGTTAATAATATTCTCTTTTTTTCTAGCTGCAAGAGTTGTCTTTCTTTTTGAACCTGTTGATACTACTTACAGCAAATTGATCCTCGGAAGCTTCTGTGGGGTGTTTCCTGCCCTGCAGGTTCTGTATGAGCTCTACATCCTCGTTACTGAGGATCACGTTCTGGCCGGTCAACTTGTTGGTCACGGTCCTCCTGCAATGTACACCATTAAGTATGTATGAATGAACAATCTTTCAGTCATATCACCACATTGTCTACTTGTAGCAGTGAGCTCTGTGCTCAACTTTATAGCGTTTGCCACACCGAAATACCATGCCGTGGACACGACACGATACCCCACCCAGTCATATTATACTGACACCAGGCCGACCAGTCCTGGCACTACCCTTTATATGTTGAACTTCAAGCAAGGTATCTACTAGTGAAGTCTTTGGTACCCGGCCTGGAATCAAACCCACGACTTCAGGCTTGCATGGCGGACGCTCTACCACTCAGCCACTGCCGGAGTTGTACACCAATGTACCCCAACACAAGTGTTATGTTTATACCATTCCCTGTGCTTGTAATACAAATTGTAAGATGGCTGGGTATCAAACCTTGAATGTTTTCATTATGTCCAAACAAGCAAAGGCCCATCTTGTGGAAAGGATGTTAGAAGTTGTACATGTAGTGTACAAGATCAGATATAATCTGCGCACATAAGATATAAAACATTAAATTCAGATTCTAATTATGATTTGACACTAACTTACAGCAGAGAGTGTCGTAGCCTGTAGCGCTATAGAGGGTCAAATTTTAATGAGTTTAGTTTCAACTTTAACCTTCATCTCATTCTCATCTCCCTCTGCTGTCCCAGTATAACCTTATAAGAATCTTTCATGAGTATCCGGTGAAGATAGGGAATTCCAACCCGAGGTATGTGTTTTAATTAAAATACTTATACCGAGGGATGGAATTCCCTATCTGAACTGACTACCCATGATAGATTCTTTTCTTGCATATCAGAGACATTGACGTCGCCAGCTACTAACGGTTTGCATGTTTTCCTGGATACCAGATGTTGGTGCGCGCGTGACTTTTATTTATCTTTACCCATAAACATAAAGATAAGACTTTCCATCCACCGTGTAAAATGTGGATATCCTTATCCGGTATGCAAGAAAATATCATGTGTTAACAGGACTTAAAAAAACATTTCATTTCAAAATATGCTGTAAAGAAAGCATGCCCTTAAAACATAATCAACAGTATTAAGTAGGTCCCCAATACGGTTTGACCGTAAGAGGAAGAATTGAATGTTGTTTAACGGCTCATCAACACAGTATAGGTTATTTAGAGCCGCCCCAGAGAGAGGGGAAGGATACATAGGAATCCGGGAACCTGCCCTACTCTTATTATCGAATAGATTCCTATGGTTCTTTAACGTGCTCGCAGGATAGACCGATACACGGGACCGCCCGGTTTACGTCCCCATCCGACGGACGAGGCTAAGGAAAAGTGTCTTGCCCAAGAACACGCCGACGGAACACAGTGGCACCACGGAGGATTGAACCCGGGGCCTCCGGTTACAAATCCGCCGCGCTACCGACTGCGCCACGCCAGCCCTATCGTAAGAGGAAGAAGACCACAGTAACACAAACCAGTAGTTTGGATCGTCCACCTTGTTGAGGAAGTCATCCAGGTTGTCCCCATGTTTAGGCTTGATGAGTTTTTTTCCATCCACGTCATAACCAATGTGTGGCATGTTCTTGTACCACTCCATAGGGATGTTCCCAACCGTGTTACGAATATCCTGAAACACGTATCACAAACAGCTAGCTAGAATCAAGTCCTTCAAAACTTCATGACAGAGAATTCTTAGGCAAACAAGAGCCAAAACTACATACATAAAAAAGTTTAGCACAAACTACATGAGAATTCAAAGTCAAAGAATATTCAAATCTTTATAAAATGGTGACATACGACGAATACATTTAACTTTACTCAGACTTTGTCCAGATAACTTGTACATCAAATTTTGCTTCAATCCATTTAGTTCTTCAGAATGTATTGAATGGAAACGAGAATACTTCTTCAAACTACTTCTTGCATCAACTTTGCCAAATGAATTGAATAAATATTTTTTTACACATGACTTAGTCGATATAAACTGGTATATAAAGACTGGTGTTGATAGGGTTCTTAGTCTTACAAAAGATGAGGAAACTATAATTTGATAAAGGCTCAAGTAAAAGAAGGAATGTAACCATGTCCATGGCTTCACTAATGACATTAAGTATCGGTATGAATGTATTACATTTGAAGAACCTATGGCTAACAGTGTTTGAAAAGGTAAAGAGGCAAAAGTCAGCTAACGCTAAACCAGACCTGTACAAGAATTTAAAGCTTACATATACATGTATACAAGTGTAAAAGTAGATCAGGGTCCAACAGGGTGAACTACTTTTAGTTTTAAAATGTAGTGGCTGTCAATAAGTATGTTCAAAGCAGGGTCTTCCACAGGCCATTTAAGAGCAAATTCCCCCTATCCCTTAATTCTAAAATCTAATTTGTTATAAAGCTTAATATACCACACAGAATCTGAATTAACCCTTAACCCGCTAAGCAAGACTATATTAGCCTTTGCGTCCATTGTAAACCCAGATCAGCCTGCGAGTTACCTCGCAGTCACATAAATGGAATGGTCTTAATTCAAAGAAAGAATAGTCCAATATATATATGCAGCGGGCTAAGAGTTAAAATCCACGGTACCTGTTGGTATATGAAAACTATGTTCAAGACATACTTACCTCCTCATCGGAAGAGTCATATTCATATTCGTCCGTTGTTTTTTCAGCTATTGTTTGTTTCTTATCTAGAGCATTTAGTTCTTTATTCAGTTCTGTATTTCTTTCCTTATTTTGTTTAGTTTTCGCTTTTGAACCCTTTGTCTTTGGTTCATTATCTAGTTTCTTTACTGATTGTATAGTTATTGTGGATGTTTCATTGTCACTGGACTGGTCATTATCTTCACTGTCGTCTTCGACAACATTATCATCCTCATCGTCCGATTCGTTACCGCTCATGTCATCATCCTGCCATGTATGATAGACTTTTACATTATACTGTTTTACAATTACTAGGGTACATCAAACTGTTCACTTACATTCAGATAAAAAAGTGCTCGTCTTTACACGTAGTCACAATTGACTTCGTTTCATATTATTTTTCCAAAACCAAATACCTTATTATTCCCAAGATATGGAATAACAGGTTATTAAGAACCATAACAAATATTCCAGAAATGTTCTATTATTAAGGATGTTAAAAAGGACAAATGACAAATCTGTGAGCAGTTGCCACATTTTTATGCATCAAAACATGTTATCTTTAACAAGTATATAAGGGTCATTTGGATATCCTTCACCATTATTTTCATGATACACAAAATGCATGGTTTCCCGTAGGGCCATAAGGTATGTCGCATGCAAAATGCATTCCTGGCTGAAGATGCTTTCATGATCATCTCAGCAACATGCTTTCATGATCAACTCAGCAACATGCTTTCATGATCATCTCAGCAACATGCCTTCAGACATGCCCTAATTGTCAGTGTTGTCAAATTAACTGAGCATGGTCTTCACAGTATACATACGGATGAGTCTTCCTCCTCTTCGAGTCCGGAGTATTCACTCTCCTCGGAGTCGCTGGAATCTGTACTGTCACTGTCAGGCTCATCCTTGTCTGGGGGCTCATCAACAAACAAATTAATCTGAAATCATATTTAAGTAATTCATAAAGTTTCAGGGTTTTCAGTCATCGGCCAAACTGACCATTTCAAGTGAGATTTGGATCTGGCTCAAATCTCCGAAGATTTGGTTTAAACATATTTTATTCCCACTATACAACATGCATAATTGTATAAATAGTACAAAGTTAATAGAATTGGAATGAAATAAAGCAATCTGATACAGTTCCTCTCCTTATAGAAGATTTTAAAAAAAAAAAAAAAATGCCAGGGTGTCGTAGGATACTTGCTCAAATCAACTTTAGGCCAGCTACACTAATAAATAATTAATGAAAACATGCAGTTTAATGCCATTTCAAGATTCACAGTCTAAATCATCATGTGACCAAAAAGGAGTTAATCACTTACCATTGTTTTATAAATTGTTATAGTTTAAAATAACAATATAAAACAACTGTGAACTATTCACTCAGTTTTATCACTTAAACAAGTAGTGTAAACCTGTAAACCTGTAAACATTTGGTGTTCTGTGCAGACTGTAGACCTCTATGCATTTTGACGAAGACTTTCCAAGTTGTTAGGGTATATTTTGATAAACCAAATCAATTCATCTCGCAAAATTTACACATGGAATAGTAAAAAGGCGAAACAAACAAATCCGAAAACTATAATTTGGAGTGCATGGTCCAGTGGTAGTGTTGGTCTCCAGAGTGAGGTCATGGATTCAATCCTCTCCGTGGCCATGTTATTTATTCTTGAGCAAGATAATTAATCCACATTGCTTAAGTACTGGAACTACCCAGGAAACCTGCACATAATCTTCGTAAGGGGTTGCTGCAGTATCAATTAGCGTTTTTTTTCCTTATATAAGTGGTACTGAAAAACAGTACCATTCCCAATGGCAAAAAGTATGTTTTTTTCCCAGTTGGAGTGAAAAAATACCCAATTTTTATTTATTTATTTATTTTTTATATTTCGAGTGAAACTTTATTTAAAGAGAAGAAGTGGGGAACTATATTCTTTTAGGTGAGGGTAATGAAATGCTACAAGAGAATATATACATGTTTGCAATGTATTTAAGCATACAATATTGCTTTTGTTTGATAGTGAACAATTCCCAAATTAAGGCAAAACACCGCGAATTTTCCCAATTGACTGAGTACCGGTACAATTTCCAAAAGGGTGAGAAAAAAATCGCTGCAATATCAAATTCCCTTCTATTAGCACCATATCAAAACTTAGTATACACTTATAGCGAGCGTTGCGAGCGCAAGCATGCTCCTATGGTATGGCATATAAGAATCAAACAAAATGAATAAATCAATATATCCATTCAATATGTTGACGATCTGAAAAAAACTCTATTGTCGTAAAGCAGAAAACCGTAAATTGCCGTTATAAATGTGATAGCAACGTTGCAAAGAACCATAACGACAATTAGATGTAGAAATGGTATTTTAAACGCAGGTCGAAATACACAACAAGAAAGATTATGAAAAATAAATATATTTGTTTATCATTATCGCCATCACGTTTTTCTGTAAACGCAATCGAAACTCTTAGTAGATTTCCGTATTCGGATCATCCACTATGGAACAAAATAAAGCACATATTCACCGCTATTGGTGACGATTCCCCGAATGTACCAGTGTCAATCAATTCAATCCGAGGGGCTTTCAACAACGGAACAAGTAATAAACATAAACATAACACTTACCTTTTTTAAAATTGCTGTATTTGACAAGAAATCGTCAGCTTAGAATATACAAACCAAATAATGCTGCAATTGTTTTGAATAGTCATGATCATCTGCGACGCTTGCTTTTTTAACTTTTCCCTTTGTCTTTAAAAAAGCAAGTGTCGTATATATGACCAAGATGCGGTGAATATGTGCTTTATTTTGTTCCATAGTGATACCAAGAAATCGCGTTTTTCGAAGCATTTTGACTTGTCACAGAAAAAGGGTTTGATCAAATTGTTTTCTGTTTTCGGTTTCGAAAACGACATACATATGCGGTTCCAACCAGGCTAGATTCGTGGATAATTCTCGGAATATGGCCAGTGAAATATTGATGAAAAAAGTTAGGTATCAAATGTTGACCAGAGAGAGCTTCAAACCTTGTCTACAACTAGAATACTCTGGGACAATTTTTTCAGGAAAACTTAAAATGTGTTTGTTTTCAACAAATAACATGAATTTTTATTTTATTTTTTTAGTTCCCAACGCCGATACAGCCACCTGTGAACAACACCAGGCCTAGTGACTAAAAGATGGTTAGGTCCCAAGATGTTACTCACAGGGGTAGGAACAGCCTCCCTCCCCAGTTCCCAATAATTTGACTGGCATGTGGGGGTGGGGGATGTATCTTGTTCGAGCTCAAAAAGTATATTTACCCTATGTTGTATGTTTTAGTTATCGTGTAATAGGTGTGTGGGTGGGTGGGGTCCCCAAACAATAGCATTTTTTTCCCGTTTTAAAACAAAGTTTGAGTTTGCCACTTCCCCACACAAATGAAACCGTCACACATTCCTATGCCAGTGTAACTGTAACTGTCATCCGGTTTGGTCTGATGCTACAGAGTGGTTCAGATTTGAAAGTGATAAAAACAGTTTGGAAACTTTAACTTTCTTCTGCCTTCACTCGATCTATGCTTCTCTCTGTTCTATTATTTCACTATTTTTATTTTTTCCTACCACCGGCAAAATCTTTATGGTCAAATATGACACACAGTTTCTTAAAATGTAGATGTAGAAAGTATCTTGAGCACAGCTAGTGCTAAACATCAAAAACAGTGAATCAAACCAACTCCTTTTCTACATCGCATTTGATGAATTTTGGTGTATTTTCAGTATATATTGATGAAAAACAACAGACCCTGTGTCCTCCACCCACAGACACACTCAGCTAAATTTGATTTAACTTCTATTCTGAAAATGGACCACCATTTACTTTTAAATGTTAAGTAGGAAACAACAAATTCCTATGTTTTAAAAACATTGCATGTATCATCATAATGATTAGACAATACGTACGAATCAATTAACACATATTCGAAAAAGAAAGCTTAAATCATATATATACATTTTTTCGTAATGACATAACGTTAAAACATTGGTAGGGATCACTAAGGAAGCTGGTTACTGTACATGTTGTTTGGCAAGAAAGGTTACGGTTTATGTGTATATCTAACATACATTGATGTACAATGTAGAAGATAGCTCAATTAACTCAGTTGGTAGAGTATCGGAAAAGTAGTCCGAAGGCAGAAAGAACAAAAAGGTCCTGGGGTTGTGTCGTGATATGGCTGCATGTATTTGTCTAGCTTTTATGAAGGTTGGTGATTCAGCCATTGTCGATCCAGACTGGATGACTAGATAGCATTTCTAAGATCTTTCCATGCCATATTTGTCTGGGAACGAATTGAAAGATGTTGGGGTGGGGTTGGTATGACGTGATTCATAAGATATTTAAAGGTAGACCCGCACATACAACACAATCACACATGAACTGTACACGTCCTATAGGTTTAACCTATTTCATATTATCGAGTATGTATTATCCCAATTAAAGGAAGAGAGGAAAGAGTAATAATCTAGGAAATAATGTTGCGTATTATTTTTTTAGCAGTCGCGAAAACACGTGATACTCGAAATAAGCTGCCTGTAAAATAGACAATAGACCAGATATTAGCATCAAAATGCGTTTGTCATATTTACCCCATTTTCTAATACAGAATCTTCAGATTGTATACTCTTAATTTTGCGCTTAGTCGACATATTTTCTGTAAAATTGATTAAATTTATCAACACATGCGGTTATATTTTCATTTGTGGAGTTTGAAGAGTAGGAACCCAAGGGAGAGTAGATTGTTTACGGTCACCTTAGGCCGAAAAATAAATAAAAATAGTTGCGTTTCCTAATAGGGTAGGTAGGTAGGCATTTTCATTTTTTTGTGTGTGTTTCCTAATAGGGTAGGTAGGCCTTTTTTTTTGGAGCAAGATATTGTGAGATTCTACATGGATTTATCCTATAACGTTAAACCCCATGTTGATGATAACTACTGAAATTTTCTCTGTGATGTCAGTTTACCTCGATATATTGCGATAAATCATTGTTCAGGGGGGAAAAAATATAATTTTTTTGTATATATTTTTTTTATTCAGAACAATTATTTATTTATTTTTTGTTAATTTTTAAAAAAAAATAAAAATTCAGAAAAAGTTTTAGGGTCGCCCCTTAAAAATAGTCGTTTTACTGCCACCACACTGCACAAGCAATGCCACTGTGCTATAAAAACGGGTATGATAATGGACCTTTGGAAATGGCCGAAAACGACACATACGAAATATTGCAGTCTCGGTTTGATTGAGACTGTTCATGAGCGGTAGTGAAATATGCTAGCTACCGCTCATGCCCTCTAGCCCCGGGTTGAGCAGAACTCAATATTCATAAAATCAATAGTACAAAAATTTATACCATCCCAAAGATGGCATACATATGGCGGTGGTCATGGAGTGTAACGCATCTCTATGTCGTACGGCGTATGGTCCCAGTATCTAATAAAATTATATAAATGCCCCGAAGAGCGAAATAAACATAATGGAATTTAGTTGGGAGCAGCGGTTATGAAGCCTGCAGCAGCATATCGCAAGTAACAGTCAAAAGACTCAATTAAAAAGCAGACAACGTATCCTATAAGTGGTTAAACAATACCCAGAGCCTTTAATCAGCTGGAGTAGTGGAACCACTGAATCGAAAATTAAGTAAGAAAACAACAAAAAAATGAAAAAGTACCATCAATAATTAAATATAATCATCGGGCTCAGCGATCTCCAAAGATCGAATGAATAACAGTACTACCTGAAAGTTGGTCATAATATTTGCTAAGAGGCTCCATCACAATTGACATACATGTAGCCTTTGAAGGTCCTCAGTACTGGCCATCTCCTAACCACTGATGCCTGGAACAGACGCCCTGTTAGTATAAATATACATGTATATTTATATGTAAGAAAGTGGAGGAGGAAAAATCAATAAACTCTGAGTGTTTGAACTCTGGACACCTTTCAGGTGAAGCGAACGTTTTAAATGCAGCGCCTTTACCCTCTCGACCACAGAAGCGCCTTCCCCTTATCACTACAAAAGGTAGCTCTATGACCAGACAGTAATATCCCGTTTACATGTATAAACCTATATAATATATTTATTTTTTGGTGGGTGTGGGTTGAGTGGGGGTTAAAGTTGTTGCATATTCATGTATCAATATGTTTGCAGTATCATCATCAAATACATAACCTCCATTACTCTGTACAAACATGTTATAACTTTGCTTATCACCTGGAGCTCTGAAATTTATAGTGTTATTTTGTTTTGGAATAGAAAATTATTCGATTGTACAGAGCAGCCTCAGGCCTAATAAAAAAACATTTTTTTTTTATTTATTTTTTTATTCAAATGATAATTTTATTAGCCAGAGTTGTTAAGCATCTAATCTGGATTGCAAAGGTTATCAAAAAGTTGCCTTAGTACAAAAATGGCATAATATATGCGAAAAATATATCAAAAAAAAATATCTAAAAAAACAACTTTTTCCTACCTACCTACCCTAACTTTTTGACAGGGTGAAACCAGAAACACACAAGTTTTTTTTTTAGGCCTCAATAGCTGAGAGGATAAGACCTCTGTCCCGCGTGGGTTCACTCACTCATCCACTCATGGGATTATATCAACCATCTTAAAATGACCCATTTAATCTCCCCATCACATGATGAGACAAGGGTCGGGGAGGACTATCCCTTGCCACACCTTACAAAATAAATACAAGTGTAATAGGACTCAGTTGTGTCAGGGGGCTAGATCATTGTATATGTTGTTGTCTATATGTGTTGTGTGATATTTGAAGGTTTCAAATATCAAAAATAAAAAGGTTGGAGGTATGTAATAGGACTAAGTTGTGGGGTTTGTAAATAGATAGGTTTATAAGCGCATTACTAGTGTCTCGCCGCAGAGCTAGCTTTTATGGTGATATCGGTAGAGCGTCCGCTTCACATGCAAGGGGTCCCGTAATTTTTCATTGTACTTTTTCATTGTACCTTTTCATTGTAATTTTTCATTGTACTTTTTCATTGTACCTTTTCATTGTAATTTTTCATTGTACTTTTTCATTGTACATTTTCATTGTAATTTTTCATTGTACTTTTTCATTGTACCTTTACATTGTAATTTTTCATTGTACTTTTTCATTGTACCTTTTCATTGTAATTTTTCATTGTACTTTTTCATTGTACCTTTTCATTGTAATTTTTCATTGTACTTTTTCATTGTACCTTTTCATTGTAATTTTTCATTGTACCTTTTCATTGTAATTTTTCATTGTACTTTTTCATTGTACCTTTTCATTGTAATTTTTCATTGTAACTTTTCCGATTACACAAGCATGTTAATGTCAATGTTATTTGAAAATTACTGTGACATAATGATTGCTTTAAAATAATGGGATTGGAAAAGGGGAAATTATTTATTTTCAGTCAAAAATAAAAGTCAAGTTAATGGGAAACTTCATCTCATCTCCTTCCGAGGTTGCTGAACCAATATAACAGCATAATTATGAGGTGTTAACAGCCAATTACTGGACATAAAAACCTTTTTCGTTTCAATTATATCTTTATTGTAAACATTGTTATACATACTTATACAAGGTTTTTCTTCTTTTAGGTTGTTCAGTTGGGGTATTTGCTTGCTGATTTGACAAAAGTTAAGACGGAAGTAAATCAGTGTGCGCACAGCCGGCTGTTGCAAGGTGGGGGACGGTAACCAGCTGGTGTATGGGAATATTAACCTCATTTGTAAGGACGTTCTCAAGGCCGTCTACATTCGCCAGATGCTTCACTTGGTATGAACTTTTGTTTTTACAATTCCGCCCAGACCCGAGACCCAATCCTTTTGTTTTTGTAAGTCTGACCAGACCCTAGGAACTTGTGGCAATCGTCATTTGTCACATAGTTTATTTGGACCTAATCAGACCATGTCACATAGTTTATTTGGACCTAATCAGACCATAGAAATTTCTCTTTTTTACCAATTAGTAAGGTCAAGGTAAGGTAAGATAATTGTGAGTTCCTGTTACATACTGTGATACATACATACGTATGAAGAGAGAAACAGTAGGTAGGCAGGAAATTTATTTAATTTGAAAAAATATTTTGTTTCATATTTTTGTCTATTCTAAAATTCCTATAACTAAAGGTGTGAGAGTGTTAAATAACACGATTCAATACATAATTATTCAATCAGTCTATGTGAATGTACATGGCTGCAGGCATAATGTCTTGTATGTTTTTCAGGTGGACCAGTATGAATCCCAGGTTGGCGAAGCACTTGTTCTTCCAGGTTTACCATGGCGTGTAGAAACATCTGTGAGTAATATTATCAATCAAGGGTTAACCCGTAACCGGTTAAGCACGACTATAATAGCATTTGCGTCCATTGTGAACCCAGTTACTTGAAAGACTTTACATATTGTTTCAATCATTTAATGATGCCAGATGGTAACATAGTATGACATTCAAATTTCAATAATTTTCACTCTACTGTATTCATCAACATTTTACGTCCCTATCCTGACAAAGCTGCCCCTTACATACTTAAAGTAAGGCTTATTTTGCCTCCCTTCCTACATTGTACATGCATCAAGGGTAACCCGTAACCGGTTAAGCACGACTATAATAGCATTTGCGTCCATTGTAAACCCAGTTACTTGAAAGACTTTACATATTGTTTCAATCATTTAATGATGCCAGATGGTAACATAGTATGACATTCAAATTTCAATAATTTTCACTCTACTATGTATTCATCAACATTTTACGTCCCTATCCTGACAAAGCTGCCCCTTACATACTTAAAGTAAGGCTTATTTTGCCTCCCTTCCTAAATTGTACATGCATCAAGGGTAACCCGTAACCGGTTAAGCACGACTATAATAGCCTTTGCGTCCATTGTAAACCCAGTTACTTGAAAGACTTTACATATTGTTTCAATCATTTAATGATGCCAGATGGTAACAAAGTATGACATTCAAATTTCAATAATTTTCACTCTACTATGTATTCATCAACATTTTACGTCCCTATCCTGACAAAGCTGCCCCTTACATACTTAAAGTAAGGCTTCTTTTGCCTCCCTTCCTAAATTGTACATGCATCAAGGGTAACCCGTAACCGGTTAAGCACGACTATAATAGCATTTGCGTCCATTGTAAACCCAGTTACTTGAACGACTTTACATATTGTTTCAATCATTTAATGATGCCAGATGGTAACATAGTATGACATTCAAATTTCAATAATTTTCACTCTACTATGTATTCATCAACATTTTACGTCCCTATCCTGACAAAGCTGCCCCTTACATACTTAAAGTAAGGCTTATTTTGCCTCCCTTCCTAAATTGTACATGCATCAAGGGTAACCCGTAACCGGTTAAGCACGACTATAATAGCATTTGCGTCCATTGTAAACCCAGTTACTTGAAAGACTTTACATATTGTTTCAATCATTTAATGATGCGAGATGGTAACATGGTATGACATTCAAATTTCAATAATTTTCACTCTACTATGTATTCATCAACATTTTACGTCCCTATCCTGACAAAGCTGCCCCTTACATACTTAAAGTAAGGCTTATTTTGCCTCCCTTCCTAAATTGTACATGCATCAAGGGTAACCCGTAACCGGTTAAGCACGACTATAATAGCCTTTGCGTCCATTGTAAACCCAGTTACTTGAACGACTTTACATATTGTTTCAATCATTTAATGATGCCAGATGGTAACAAAGTATGACATTCAAATTTCAATAATTTTCACTCTACTATGTATTCATCAACATTTTACGTCCCTATCCTGACAAAGCTGCCCCTTACATACTTAAAGTAAGGCTTATTTTGCCTCCCTTCCTAAATTGTACATGCATCAAGGGTAACCCGTAACCGGTTAAGCACGACTATAATAGCCTTTGCGTCCATTGTAAACCCAGTTACTTGAACGACTTTACATATTGTTTCAATCATTTAATGATGCCAGATGGTAACAAAGTATGACATTCAAATTTCAATAATTTTCACTCTACTATGTATTCATCAACATTTTACGTCCCTATCCTGACAAAGCTGCCCCTTACATACTTAAAGTAAGGCTTATTTTGCCTCCCTTCCTAAATTGTACATGCATCAAGGGTAACCCGTAACCGGTTAAGCACGACTATAATAGCATTTGCGTCCATTGTAAACCCAGTTACTTGAAAGACTTTACATATTGTTTCAATCATTTAATGATGCCAGATGGTAACATAGTATGACATTCAAATTTCAATAATTTTCACTCTACTATGTATTCATCAACATTTTACGTCCCTATCCTGACAAAGCTGCCCCTTACATACTTAAAGTAAGGTTTATTTTGCCTCCCTACATAAATTTTACATGTATCATGGAAGTTTGACAATCAAGGCCATATGTAGGTAAACATACTGTGGTGGGGGTTATGGCTTTCCTCAGACTACATCCTCTTGTTGTTTAAATTTCAGTGAAGAACTCAGTGTTGAAAAATTACCTTTCACACTTTTGTCAGGTCCGAATTTTTATGGGTATAGCAGGGGATATATGTGGATATTTTTTCGATTTTTTAGGACGGAAAATAGGGGTGGGGGGATGCCTAAAAAATCCTAAAAAAACAACCCCCACCCCACGTGAAGATCGGGGGTATGTTTATATCCCGTTGTTGGTGTCACTAAGGTTAACGATACTATTTTTTGTTTTGTGTTGGTGGGGCACGTTTAAATTTATCCCCCAATTTACAGGATCCGCATTATTGAAAAGTATTAACAGGCAATATACACTCAAATCAATCCCCATAGACTCCAAGTATAAGATTGTCATGGCTGAAATGCATTCTTCACAATAAAACCTAAATAACACGAAATAAACAAGAGTGACGAAGTAACGCGCAATTCAGTTATGTTGTTTACATGTATGATAATTAAGAAAAATCGGGGCAAATAAATTATATAGGTCTCGGGAACTGATGTTGTTTACAAGTATGCCAGTTAAGTAAAATCGGGGCAAATAAACATTTAGCACCTAACATTTAAGATGTCCGCACGCATAATGCTGATGGCAGTACGGCATTTTAACATAGCGGGTGCTTATATAATCCGACTGGATGCAATACCATATCTCATTTCGTTGTTGTTGTAAATGAGATAAATATGGCCAATGCGCAGTTGGACGGAATACAATTTGAGTTGATCGAAAACACGGATACTGACCAAACAAAGTCTGATAATGTGAGGAATATTTTAGGCTATTTAGATGATTTCATAGAACCAATATCATCTACAAGCAATTCTACAACAGCCAAATGAAAAAACAATAATGCGGATTCTCAGGTATTCTTTTCTACCTACTAATTTATTTACTTTTTTGCAGATACGCTAAAACCAAGTCTTTTATTTATCGTATCTTTCTGCGAATAAACATTACGAAATAAAGATTAAAACTGATTTAATGCTCAAAGCATAAACTTTTAATTTTCAAAGCACACTTTGTTCCCGGAATTTAGAAAAATACTACTCTTATATTTGTGAACACGAAAAAAAATTGAAATCGCTATTTCCCAAACCAAAACAAAAATATGGGCATTATGTCAATGACCGAGTTTTGACCTTTTATTCAGAATTATCCGTTAAAATTAACTGACCACAGAGCAATGAAATATCTATTTTTGCACAGCGGGCCTCCCTTAATTATCCAGAACTCTCCACTGCCCGGGAGAAAATTAAATAATTTTTTCTTCAAAACGTTTCCATTTTTCTGAGGAAAAACTTGATATAAGTTTCCACTACAGTCAGATATAGACTGGGTAATTTTAGCATGTAAATATACTACATGGAACTTTGTAGCTAACATTTTGACGAATAAAATAGTATTTTTGTTTGCCTTAGCTGTACGAAGTGTATTGCCATCACGAAACACGCACTCAGTATCATTTCGGCATTTTTTCGGACCATACTTTATCATAAACAATAACGAAGCCCAAATATATGCCTTTTTGAACTACACGCATACTTCATTTGTTGAAATAAAACGCACAGGCAATAAATTGCTGCAAGTTGCTACTAGTTCTGAAGGGACACACGGCAATCTTGAAGAGTTTATCAATGATTGAAATTAGCGTCTTGATTTACTGTAATATCATATTAACTTTAAACGGCATACATATATTTAAAACAAATCTGAGATTTTCATTTTTCCGTTTTATTCTACCATAAGTTCAAACATGTTATTGGTGCACTATTATCAGTAGTTAACAATATGCAAATGCAGTTTGAGTTATACTATTCGTTTAATTAATGATTTCACAATTATGTAGAAACGAGACACCGTGAGTTTTTAAGCAGTCAAGATTGTCGTGTGTCACTTTAAACATATACAAACTATTTCTGCATATGATGCAGACAGCTTGAGTTAAACACGGTAGCTGTCTACAAGTGACGGCAATCCATGCTAGCACTTTGGGGTTATCTAGTTTATCAATTTATAAAACAATGAGGTACGCATTATGCTCCTCTTAAATACCGTTTTATACATCGGCGTGTGCTAGTTTTTATAGATGAATTTACTCTGCGATAATATGTATTGCTGATCCCGTTAAAATATCATTGATTGTACATTTTATAGTTTGAATCCATTTGTTGGGGTTGTGTTATTTACGTAATTTTAGCACATTTTAGGCTATTATACGATCGATGTTCCTGTTTTTTGTGGAGGCAGACCACTCACTTTTACATAGGTTTCCCGCCATCCATAAGAATCGACATTTTCACTCGGCGAGTTGAGCTCCTAGTGGGATTCGAACCTGCGGCGGTGAGAGGCGAGAACGTTCTAGACGCAATGTTTTTACTATCCCGACTCGCTAGTTTAAGTGGGGTTTGTTCCTTGTGTATGTTTACTATTAATGAAAGATTGCTCTCTTCATACCTCTAAACGTGTGGTGTTTCTTTTATTGTTTCAGGAAACGCTCCGATGTTGCTACTAATGTTGAAACGTTTTCGCAGAAAACTACCAAATTGGGCTCTATCCGAACAACGTGACAGGACCAAGTCGGTGTATAAATCTATATTAACAGATATCAGTTTTCTAGATTATGCGGACGGATGGCTCCGCTCTTTCGAACATACTTGTGAATCGAACGACTTTTGAAAGAACGCCCAACAAAAAAAATACTTTTCAACAGCCAGACAGCACCGTACGCAAGTAAAGGAAAATTGGCTGAAAATAGCTAAGAACATCCGTGTTGGCTTTTGAGGATGCTAAAAACCGAAGTCATTCTTGTGTTGGCTTTCGAACGGTATAGAAGTTCTCAATATGTCTGCGATAGTGTTACAGTTTTAGAGGTTTCAAAGGTCTGGAATACTTAGAAAAGCCGAACATCTTCTTAACAACTTCGACAACTTAATCGAATGGATGTAAAGACGATTTGCCTCGCTCGTGTCTTAGGAACATTCGTGAAAAGCTGAAGTTCGATCTTTACGAAGATCGCATTATGGAGGCTTCGAATGACATTGACATTGTCGAAATAATAGAGGTGGCGCATTTTCTAATGGAGAATGAGAAAGAATTGGCTAGAGAGCTCGGTAAGTTTACTTTTAAGTTTAATAATCGGGATCTCTACTAAACCTGTGCTTAAAGGGCCACAGCTTTCATAGTTTATCAATCATTAGTGTCTTGATTTCCCTAACATTTTAACTGTAAACCGGCTTGCACGTAAGTAAATTTAATCTCCTACGAGTTTATTGTGTTGGTATACCATTAGCATTAGGCCAAATAAAATTATACCTGAGTTTACTGTAACCCGACCGACCCTCTGAAAACACCCCCGACATTTTTTTTTTTTTTTTTTTTTAATAATTAGGTTCACGCTATCACGGCCGACTCATGTGCTCATTGTCCTGCTGTTGGAACTGACCCTCTTCCGGACTTGCGAAAAATAAATTAAACTGTTTACCCCTTTGCAAAAATTGCAAGTGATTGGGAAAAGAGCCAGTTGTTGCCATGCCTTTTGGGAAACAATAACACATACACAATTTCATATTGTTATCTATTGTAGTTTTTAAAATACCATATTTTCCCATTCAGCAAAGCTCATCGCCACCTTAAATTAACTTCGCCAAAAAATAAAATAAAAAAATAAAATAAAATAAAATGCCTACCTACCTACCCAATTTCTTTCAGCAATGTTACAGTAAACACAGGTATAATTTTATTTGGCCTTATCAATAATAAGCAAATTTAAAGCAATTTGTTTTATACTATTCTTTTTAATTCATGAGTTATGTAGAAAAATAACGCCATGAGTTTTAAGCAATCAAGATTGCCGTGTACCCCATTTAAATTGGACATGAAGGGTATACCACTGAAAAAACTACATGTATAAATGTTAACAGATGTAACTAAACAACAACACCGGTGTTTTGGGCATACAAGTTGAATGATTCTCAACCTATGTGTTTCTTTTATTTTTTCAGGATACAGTTCTCTAGTTCGGAGACAATTAGATTTAGTCGATACGACCACGGCCACTGCTGCCAGTTGAACCACTGCCTCGAATGGTACGGGAGACTATGATGTGATAATTTTATTTTCGACCCCCGCGGAACATCAGTCTCGCACTGGGAAAATTGCGAGCTCCAGAAAAGGCAAGCAGCATTTTATACCAACACTCGGTATGAATAAAATCACGCAACGCGAAGACACACTGTTGGCAGCAAAACTGTTAGGGGACAATTTGATCAAACTAAAAAGTCAGTACGTCCAGCTTGCGAAAGTGAGCGGCGACCCGCTTAAAAGCATTTGTAATTCCCTAGTGTGTGCAATAAAGTACCACGAAACATTTTTCAAGTTGCTGAAAACTTCTGGGTGGGAGGACAGAGAACAACAGTTAATCGAAAAACACCGGCTGACTTTGAAAGCACGCGAGAATCAACTTAGGAAGGAGTTTGAATTGGAAAAACGGACATTATTTGAGGTAGCCAAGCAGAATGCCAAAGAAGAGTTCATTAAATGCACTATATGCTTTCAGGAAGAAAAACGAAAAGCATTGCTTCCTTGTGGACATTCGTTTTGTAATAATTGCGTACGAAAGATGAGACAATCTGGTGACAAATGTGGGTTCTGCCGAACGAGAATACAAACTGTATCTCGAGCCCATTTCACAGACTAATGTAATTTTGATTTGATGAGATTTGATTACCACGTTGTTTGCCAAATACTTAATTTGAAAATGTTACTATCACAGTAGGAGTGCTACACGCAGACGTTACTTGAACATTAAAGGGACACAGGGCAATCTTGAAGTTTATCAATCACTGAATTCAGCGTCTCGATTTAGTATCATTTTAATTTTAAACCTATTTGCATATAAGTTTTTAAGCAATCGAGATGCCGTGAGTGCTTTTAAACGAGACTTTTCCGCTCGTCAGATATTTTCACCAAGTCTCCATCACGGTGTTTTGCAAAACGTGCATGTATAGTTGATAATGGTATAGTCGATAATGGTATAGATGTGCCTATGAACTATACATGAGACAATCTGGTGACAAATGTGGGTTCTGCCGAACGAGAATACAAACTGTATCTCGAGCCCATTTCACAGACTAATGTAATTTTGATTTGATGAGATTTGATTACCACGTTGTTTGCCAAATACTTAATTTGAAAATGTTACTATCACAGTAGGAGTGCTACACGCAGACGTTACTTGAACATTAAAGGGACACAGGGCAATCTTGAAGTTTATCAACCACTGAATTCAGCGTCTCGATTTAGTATCATTTTAATTTTAAACCTATTTGCATATAAGTTTTTAAGCAATCGAGATGCCGTGAGTGCTTTTAAACGAGACTTTTCCGCTCGTCAAATATTTTCCAGATTGAATACTGTCCATCAAGCCCAGGATAAGTTAGTGTCTTCTGCTCAGAACAGACCAATTCTGCAACCACCATCACCATTAAACTGGTTTTACCAACAGTTTCTAAGGGCTCGACAAGTGTACAACCAGAGTCACCTTTCAAAGCAGATAGAGTATCAAAAGGATAGCAGAAAAGAAGACTGTAATTGGAGGTAAACGACCAAAGCTTTATGATGATAACGAGAAAAATGATGATGATGACGAAGTAAATGTGTCTACTATGGAAACTGATGATGTTCATATGTTGAAAAAGTGCCAACGAAGCGTTCCATTATTCTCAGAAAGCTTGGATTAGAATCTTCAGGTGGACCAGCTACACAGGTTAAAGCACCGACAGAGACTGATACAGCAACAGTAACAAGAGCACCAGCAGATGTTCAACAATCAACAGAGAAAACACCAAAACTATTGAACATACGAGTATATCATGTAAATGAAGGCAAGACTGCCAGTATTCCTACTAATCATAGTAAAACAACTGAATCTGAAGATAAAAAGGCTACACCTATTGTAGAACCTTTCTTCAACAATGCAGATGCTTCTGAAAAGAAATGGCAGAAAAAGCCAAGAATGACAAAAAGAAAAAAAAAAGTAGTAAATCCAAAATTTGTCTATCAGAAATATCTAAGGGAAAAAGGTCAGTGGACTGCAAACCTAGTTTCTTGTGAAACAATAGGAGGTGTTGAATATAGGGCTAATTATATTTAGCAGAACGGAACGAAACGGAACGGAACATGTTCTGGGGTACCAATTGGGGAAATCCACTTTTTTGTATGAATGTCTCAAAATTGTGTTTTTCTCTCTCTTTTAACACGACTTTAATAAATATGTAATATGTTTTGTTTGATTATATAGATTATATAAAGTCAGATTATAAGATGGAAAAAAACACAAATTTGGAGACATTCATACTATAAAGTTGTTTTCCCCAATTTGTATTTATACCTTTATACATATAAACAATTGTTTTGTTTTCTGACGCTCAATGTTCTAATACTTTGACTGTATCAGGGCATAACCTGATACACATATATACACGTATGAAGCGCTTTATAAATGGTATTTTTGGGAAGCTCTGGAACACAAACAAACAGAATATAACAACAGATATGATGAGAACAGTTTTAAAACATACATCAACATCATTTTATATCTTACCTACAGCTTTATGCTTCGGAATGAAAATGTCTTGTTCCGTTCCGTTCCGCCAAATATAATAGTTATATTTAGCGAAACGGAACGGAACAAGAACATTTAAACAAACAACACAAACTAGAATAGATTTAGTTTAGTGTTTAATAATATAGATCATATATTTATTAAAGCCGTATTAAAAGAGAGAGAAAATCACAATTTTGAGACATTCATACAAAAAAGTGGATTTCCCCAATTGGTACCCCAGAACCTGTTCCGTTCCGTTTCGTTCTGTTCCGCTAAATAGAATTAGCCGAATATAGAAACATTGTTGTTCTACCAGTTGGTGCAAAGGTAGATTCAAACTTACAGACTGAAAGTGATCATGCAACATCAGTGAATTCTAAACAAACACCAGAAAAAAGCATCCAACCTGATGAGGGTAAAGATCTAATGGAAAGCAGTGAGATAAAAAAACATAATAGCAATGACAATGACGTTAAACAGCTGGAGGTAAAACAGACGTTTGAAACTGAAGATGAAGCAAAAATTGAAATGATATGCGATGAAGAATTTGTGGATATTGAAAATATTGATGAAAGAGAAATTTATGAAGATAATGTTACTAACCTGAAAAATGTTGAACCTATTGATGCTTCCGAGAAAGTCATTAAAAAGGAGAGTTGGAGCAACAAATACCAGAAAGATGAATAAAAGTGGTAAAGTTGACAAGAACAAGTCCAGTAATTCTGAAAAGAAAGGTAAATGTTCAAAAGAAAAAAAAAAAAAAAGAAATAATGAAGACAAAAAACATGAGACAATGGAAGAAAAAACTATGACGAAACATGTAACAGCCAAAAATAAAAGGCAAGATATTATGAAGGAAGACGTGAGGTCCGAAGTTGAACAAACTGAGATAGGTTCCATAGATAAAAGTCTTAATATAGAAGAAGAAAAATTAAATGAATATGAGAGATCCAAAGTTGAACAAACTCAGAAAGGTTCCGTAGATAAAAGTCCTAACATAGAAGAAGAAAATGTGAATGAAGACAAGAACACTAACCATATTGGTGTAAAAGATTTGGTTCATTCAGTGGGGAATGGGGATATTGGTGTAGAAAATATGGTGCATTCATTTGGAAGTGATCATGTTGGTGCAGAGTATAATTATGATGCAGGCAGAAAGAGTTGAGAGTGGTGATGTTGTAAAAGACGTGATGCAGGCTGAAGGAGTTGGAAGTGTTGATGTTGGTGTAAAAGATGTGATGCAGGCAGAAGGAGTTGGATGTGTTGATGTTGGTGTAAAATATGTGATGCAGGCAGAAGGAGTTGGAAGTGTTGATGTTGGTGTAAAAGATGTGATGCAGGGACAGGGAGTTGGAAATGGTGATTTTGGTGTAGAATATATGGTGCAGTCAGATGGATTTGGAAATGGTGATATTGGTGTAGAATATAAACTACAGTCAGAAGAAGCTGGGAATGTTAATGTTGGTGTAGAATATGTGGTGCAGTCAGAAGAAGTTGGGAGTGGTGATGTTATGGATACAAAACATGCATCTTCTAATGTTTATAATGAGAATTTAATCTCTTCCTTAAATATGGAACCAGTAAACGAAAGTGGAATTTCCCTGAAGGAAACATTGGATATTATGGAAAATGAACTAAAAACCATTGGAAGACAGAGCTCCAGAATATAATAGACCAGCAACAACAGCAACTGGTGCAGGAGAATGTGAAGATTTAGCAAAGTACCCAAACGTGGTAGTGAAAACCGTAACAACAAAATCTGGTACTTTCAACGATGAGTGCAACGGAAAGTACACTTCTCTCGAGGCATTGAATTTTCATTACTTGAAACATCGCCAAAAACAACAACAAAATAGCATTTTTTATAACAGAGTCTGGGGATGTAAACTACAATTGCAAGAAATGTGAAAAAGCATTCAAAAGCCCTCGATGCGTATATGATCACATACGAAATATGCATTTAACAAAATACAAGTGTAAATGTTGTTATTCTATTTTCACACAAGAACAGACTTACGAAAAACATGTTCTCTGGCATGAACAGCGCCTGGACTACTTTCTCTCAACGACGCAAATCTGTCATTTATGTGGAGAAAAATTAGTAGGGCAAAGAATGTTCAAAACGCACATGAACTGGCATACTAAGAAACAGAAGTGTACAATTTGTAAAAAAATTATCGTAAGAACCAACTTGAAAATTCACATGGTTTATCATCAAAAAGATGCAGAGCGTCCGCATAAATGTCATGTGTGTGATAAAGCATTCCTGTTCAAAAAACAGCTAAAAACCACCTGCACGCACCAGGAGAAGCAGTTCGGGTGTGCTCATTGTGGCAATTTCTTCTCCCACCCAGACAAACTGTCGCGACACCGGAGAATATTTCATGCTTACAGCTGAATGAGATTAATATTTTTAACAATTTTATATTGATGCATTTGTACAGATGGTGCCACGCACATTACGACTTTTCACACTCTTCGCGGTGATATGTTTTACTGCAGAAACATCAACTTGTCCCCATGATTTGTTGAGATTTCACCCAACGCGGTATCTGTAAATTTTGTCCACCGCGATCAAAATATGGGGCTCTCGGTCATCAATGCGGTGTAACACGGTGAGAATTTATGGGGTTTCACGAAGATTTACATATTATTACAAGCAATATGTTGCCTGGTGTAACATATATATCCCTGCGATTTGCCGCTTACTTAACACTTTCTACTGAGATTGCATTTTGCAATCGTGATGATACAATGGTCACGGGGAATCCCTGTGATATTTTGGGTGAAATCCGCAGTAAAATTGCGAATATTTCGGCTGTAACTAAAAAATGGTCACGGTGACACTGCAGAAAAGTTGTAATCCGTGTGGCACCATCTGTATGCATGTCGCATTTGTATTTGGGATGCTTGTTTCTGCCAAAGTTTTTCATTGACTTTTTAGACACAGTTTAAATGGGACATTAATAAGTTCTGTACAAGTAAAACAGATATTTTTATTGTAAAATAAAAATGCCTTACTTTGGTTGAGAAATAAAAAAATTGCGTCCAAAAGTTGTTTTGATACGGCATTTTCAATTTGCAAATTTATGCTCTATCACTGATTTTTTTTTTTAGAAGTTCTATCCAAAAATAGTTTTAATGTGTTGGACAAATCCAAATTAAGACCCTAAAATTTTATCGCAAAATATTAGGGCTTACTAAAAGTTATTTGAGATTTTCTAATTTTCTGCTGTCCCAGCAACAATGAGTTTACATGGGAAAAATCATCAAAAGAGTATTTTGCATGTAAAATATTTATTTCCCAACTGATTTCTTAAAACCAAGGTATTTTTATTTACAACTAAAAAATCCAGTTCCAATACATGTTATATATTAAAGTCCTCTATAATCATGATAATCAAAGTAGTTAATCATTGTTAAAAATGGTCAGGTCAGTATTGAAAAACCTTGGGCTGAAACATATGCCGTAAACGATAGACTGATTTGCCAGTCTAAAGTTGCCTTGGCTTGGTAATAAAAAAGACTGTCATGTATGTAAATGCCAAGCAGAGCATCAACAGTTTGGTGGGCCTGGTTGTGGACAGGTTTATGCACTTGACCAGGAAGCGGATAATGAATAGAAAACGTCTGCATAAAAACGAGTCGTGTATTGTGATGGCGCTCTCTGTCTGTCCGTTAGCTTTTCTTTGCGCCTGTAACTCCTCAAAAACTGTAAAACCAAGCCTGGCTTAAATTTTGGACATCATCAGCAGCAAGTTATGGTGTGCACATATTTTCTTTATTTGATATTGACAATTTCTGACAGAGTTATGGGCCCTTTTTACTTGAAATGTTTTGCTATGATAATGTTTTGCTATGATAATGTTTTGTCTAATTTAAGTTTGTACAATTCTTAGGCAGTATGTTTTAGTTAACTTTTTGTAAGTAAACTATGTCACAATGTATGGAACTTCACAGGTTTGCCATAAAGGCTAACCTGATCTACTATTAAAAAAGGTTCCAGAACTCTGGATTGTATTTTTAAAAAAAACATTGTCTGACCAAATCTTATCCAAAAGGTAATACTAATAGTTTATATGTAGATATATATCTGTATGGAGAACTCGGAAGAGACCCTTTAAAAATTCAACGTATGGCCTATATTATCCGGTTCTGGTTAAAAATTACACGTACGAGTGATCGCAAATATATAAAAAATATGTATAATGTTATGTTAGATGATCTGATCATAAACCCAAACAAATTAAACTGGGCATCTCAAGTTAAAGGGAGTACATCAGGCTTTTCATGGGGGTCTAAGTGTCCGACTTAAAATTGACAAATACTAACATTTTCTATTCTACATGACCAAAACATAATGAATGAGCCTAAAAATGATCCCTGTTTTGCACAGAAATTGATTCAGCACAGTAATATGTTCTATCCTAGGTGACGCACCAGGGTTAATTTCAGCATTTTACGTCTGATTCCGTCCTAGCTATATGGTGTATTCAAAGTTTAGACATTAACAACATTGTTCTAACAGCATATTTTGATTGATATAAGTGTTTTATCATGAAATGGAACATTTTTATAATTTAAGATGTTTCTAAAAAATCCTGATGTACCCCCTTTAAAGGGTTATTGGAACGAACAGGATTTAATGAAGTTTGGTATTCTCAAGGAGTAGAATCTGCATAACTGTGGAGTTGCTGCAAATTCTCTTGTAAACACTCCAATCTGCATAACTGCGGAGTTGCTGCAAATTCTCTTGTAAACACTCCAATCTGCATAACTGCGGAGTTGCTGCAAATTCTCTTGTAAACACTCCAATCTGCATAACTGCGGAGTTGCTGCAAATTTTCTTGTAAACACTCCAATATGCATAACCGTGCAGTTGCTGCAAATTCTCTTGTAAACACTCCAATTTGCATAACTGTGAAGTTGCTGCAAATTCTCTTGTAAACACTCCAATTTCCATAACTGTGGAGTTGCTGCACGTTCTCTTGTAAACACTCCAATCTGCATAACTGCGGAGTTGCTGCAAATTCTCTTGTAAACACTCCAATCTGCATAACTGTGGAGTTGCTGCAAATTCTCTTGTAAACACTCCAATCTGCATAACTGTGCAGTTGCTGCAAATTCTCTTGTAAACACTCCAACTAGAGCCACAATCATTGTTTTCTGCCACCACTCAGGTAGCACCTGGAACAATACAGGGACGACGAAGTCCCTTAATGGATATGACAAATTAACATAAATTCAGGTTTTGTTCAGCCCTCTGCATAAGCTGTGGCCCTATTCTTGCCCAGGAACACATGGCAGGTATAGTATATCAACAGCTACGGTCTGTTAGAGCTACTTAAAGGAGGTTTAACTACATTTATGGTCAGGTGGAGTTTCAATATAAACCACAAAAGGGATGTCTTGAAATCTCAGTTTATTAACTTTAGGTACATCACATTAGATAACTTGCATGTTATTGACATCCAATATATTCATTATTTTCAAGCAGTTTCATACTTGCACACTACTCAATGTTTGCTAAGCACCAAGATTTCAATTCAATATTTTACAGTAGCTGGTTTTACCAAGATCCTAAAAATAACAATTAATTGTGTTTACAATGAATTGATGTGAAACTTTAGACAGCACCAATATTTCAATTCAACATTTTACAGTGGCTGGTTTACAATTAATTTACGTGAAACTTAAGAGATAACCATGCTAATATTTTCAATCTGGGATGGTATTTGAGTGGTTTTAAGGTCTGAAATTTCATTTTACGATGACGCAGTAGCGGAGGCGTTAAAACCTAATTTCAGACCGTAAAACCAACCACATATCATCTCAGATTGAAAATCTTAGCATGGTTATCTCGATTCTAATGCTTATTCCATTCAAATGATACAAATATAAAATCAGATCATAAATACGCATTTGTTTTTCTATGAAAACTCAAATTCACGGATGCCAGCATTATGTTCACGTCATCCAATGACGTCGTTTGTATCAACGTTATGTGTCGTCATATTTTTTAGACGGTAAATCGGGGTTTTGATTAGAAAACAATTTTCTTGTGAATTTCTGCATTGCACGCTACAAATACAGTTTCGCGCGGTATTTCAAATATAAGGCGAAAAAGTTTTGGTGCTTAGCAAACTTTGAGTAGTCTATATATATATATATATAAACCTTTAAGTAGATATCCCGCCAACAACAGCCAAATTTTACAAATTGTGTACCCCATTTCTAAACCTACTGAGGACAAGGTATATATATAACTTTACATATTGAGAATCCTAACTACAATTATAGAAACAATATAAATGGCTTCAACCAGCCAGGCTAAACCCTAAAACTGGAGCGTCGAATTAAGAATTGACAAAATTCTTTTTACGCATATTCATAACTTTTAATCGGCATATATACATTATTAGTTCTTATGGCCAAAGGCCAGCAGAGCTTATGGGATGCCGAGTTGTCCGACGTTAACTTTTGTCTCGTTAAGATGATAGGGCCTTCATTTTTCATCTGATCTTTACCAAAACTTTACCAGATTGTTAATGTCAATGAAAGCTTGGACAAGTTCGAAAACCAGCCAAATCGGACCAGTATCAGCGGAGTTATAGCCCTTGATTTAGTTAAAAATGCTATATTTTGCCTCGTTGGGCCTCTTGTTATATGACCTATCCTCTTGGAGTTTTGATAAACAATTTTGTAGTGTAATTTTGCTGTTATTTGGCGGGTTAGTTTCTTTAAGTATAACTTAAATCAGACTTGTGCTGACCAGTGATGTTATTGCCTATCTATTACTAATCTCTATCCACAATCGCCATTCCTTGCATCCACATGCAACCTCTGTCAATGTATCAGCAAATAACAAAGATCCTGTAAATGAATGAAAATTAAAAATTACTTGGTAGCTCTCATTTGTTTCTGTCTCAACAGTTTCATATAAACTTAAAAAAAAAGAGATCTAGTCTGATAATTTAATGAATAAAAATTTTGCTTCAATAACATTGTAGTACTATTACGTTTATATGATGGCATATCACTTTGCAGACAAAACATTCAAAATGGGCACCACCATTATGTTATTTTATACCACTTTCTAAAATTTCATAGCTCTGAACAGCAAAGTAAGTGGTGTTTCCATTGTTTACCACTCATTCAGCACCCCACTTCCCTCCCCACACCCCACCCCCACCCCTAGTATCAGGTCAGGGTGTTGATGTTCTGTCTGCTATTTTGCTATTTTAGCTATGGTCAAATTATCATGTGATCGCCAGCTATTTTCTGAGACGTTGACAGAGGTTAAATTGACCCTGGTAGAGATTGATCAATTATTGTATTTTAAAATATCAAGAACAAATCAAGAACGCAACTTGCATATGATCAAGTCTGTATTGCACTGCAGTAAATATAAAAGCACAAACAACAACAACAAACAAAATGGCGTGGGCAGTGTGTCTTTTTCATTATATGATAAATATATAGAACATGAGTAGACATTTAAAAAAATATTTTATGCAGTTTCAACAACAACAAAAATATCATTTATACAAAAACAGATCTCAGTCCCATTTGAATTTGACACTCATTCGTTGTCGACTTTCCATTCAACTATATATAGTACATCAAGGTATTACCGGTAATATAAAAATATACATGTAAAATCGATGTTTAACATTTTTAATGGACTGGTTCATACAATCCTCATTTTAAGGTTGGTTCGGAAAGGATGGAGAGCTCAGATTTTTAAAAAAAAAATTAACTGATAATTAAAGTTCTGGTATAATTTAAATACAAAATGATCAAAAAAAGGATAGGTCACCGCACTCCAAAATTTCACTGAAAAGAGGAGATATAAGACACTGAACATTTTCACAATGTTCATTCATAAAATTAACCTTATTCAATTGAATTGAATTGAATTGTGGTTTTAAGGCGCACCAACACATGAAAAGGTTATATGGCGCCTAAAAGGCATGAACATGCCAGGCTCATCTTCCATGTACATCGAGATAAAATATGGAAAATGGGCCTAGAACCTTCTCACCCTGAACTGCAGAGTTGCTGCAAATTCTATCGCAGAAACTCCATTTACGCTGGAGCCACGTTATTGTTTTTCTGCCACTGCTCTTTTGATGCGAGCGAGATAGCACCTGAAACAATGCAGGGATCATGATGAAGAAAAATACTTGGACTGAAACATTTTTAAAAACTTTGTCTGACAAGGTACTATGTCATGTCTTTCGAAAAAAAGAAAAAATATATATTACAAAGGAATAAATTCAACTCAGTCATACCCTCTATTTTCTTGTTAATTTGTTTTATCACAAATGACGCAAAAAATACGAGGGGAAAAAATGCTTAAAATTTGAAATCTGTCTAAAATCCTACATTATATCCATATCTACTAGGATGCAAAAAAATGGAACACGTCTGTTATCAAATAAAACTACGATTTAAAAAATAAAATTCTTAAACTTCAAAAAAAATGTTTGTATGGTGTTTTACGTCATTTTCAACACATGTAAAATTATATATGATGCTTGATTTTTTTTTTTTTTGTGGTGGAGACGGACCACCCATTTTTCCTGGGTAGATCATGTACTGTACACCTCCTGCCATCCATAAGAATCGACACTTCCTCGCTTACAAGTCGAGATCCCAGTGGGATTCGAACCCGCAGCGGTGAGAGACGAGAAGGTTTACAACGCAATGTCGTTGACCACTCAGCCACGGAGACACCATACTTTAAAATGTGAAAACTTGTCCAGCCAACATCCTTTACAATTAAGTACATGAGTAACATACATACTCATCTGAGACAGAATTCGGAAAAAGAACGTGTACAGTAATGCAAATAATCAAACTTTTCAATTAAAACCAGAACTATCACTGAAGGTGAAGGATACAACAGCTTTTTTTATTCCAAGTCCAACAAAGGGCCATAATTCTGTAATAAATTAGGCAATCAACAATGGGTGATGAAGAAGGACATAAGGTCATCAGCTGTTATGAGTATATGAAGTTTGGGAACAACCCTTTCAAAACTGTTTGAGGAATGCTGGTGATGAAAAGGTTTTACCCGACGTGATGCGATGGGATGCAACAAGCCGATTCCTATATTGTCCCCACTTAACTTTGTGAAAGCAGGGTAAATATATAAAAGGCTGTTTGGAAAAGTACAGTTTAATCGCGGACAAACACAGCACACGCCAAAATCATTTAATAATATAAAGAAAAAACTCTGCAAATAAACTATTACAAAGTACTTTTGGTGAAAAGATGATGCAAAAACCTCTGAGCAAAAACTTGACTACAGATCTGACAACCAAAATACCTGTTTTACTTTCAATTATTAGGACAATGCATTCTGTAATTAAAATTTTCAAAGTATCAGATTTAGCACCCAAACTAATCATCTCTATTATAAGTTAAAAATAGAGCAAGATGATCGCGCACCATCGCATGTCTCCATGCTTTTAATTAGTGTTATATTACATGTATTCACACTGTCAAGTTGAGCCAGTGATAACACAGAGAAAGTTTAAAGTCTGTATTGCTCAATACCCCAAACTATGCTTGTGGCCCAATTCCCCTAAACTACAGTTGTGGCCCAATACCCATAACTATGCTTGTGGCCCAATACCCCAAACTATTCTTGTGGCCAATACCCCAAACTACGCTTGTGGCCCAATACTCCAAATACGGTTTTCAGCAGACAACATTAACATTTACCTACATCTACATGCACAGGTATAATCTAACATCTACTTTGATTATAGAGGACTATAACAAAAAGCACTGTAAAACATTCAAGCTTTAACCCGGACGCAGACGACGACAAGTGATGACAAAGACTTTTTTTTTTAAAACGAGCTAAAAATCTCTCAAGAATATCGGCTGCAAATCAAGAGCCAACAACCAAGGGTTGAAATTCCCCCGTTAGAACTGGATACCCATGTTTGAATCTTTTTCTTGCATGCTACTGAATTTTTGTTCGTTGATGTCACCAACAATTGACATTATATAGGTTTGTTTCACACAATGTCCTCAATTGTGGATGTTTTTGACGCCATTGTTAATGTCCCTGACTTTTGGACCCCAGCATGTTTGTGGACTGGTAAATCTGGTACCCTTTATTTCCTGCATACTCGATGGGTGATGGAAAGCCTGATCTTTCACAAGGGGGAAGATAAAAGTTACGCGCTGATACAAACAATGACAGTTGCATGACGTCATTTTATCAATCGAAAGAATCAATCATGGGTTTCTGGTTCAGGCAAATTCCAACTCGATATAAATGGAACCTCGGCAGAAACTCAGTTCCAATAAAAACAATTATACCTTGTGTTGGAATTCCCGATCTTCACTGGACACCCATGAACAATTCCTATAAACTTGTACGTTTCAACACATCTAAAAAATGCATGTTTGTGACTTATATAACTTATAAAAATATGTTTTAACAAAGGATAATAAAAGTTGTAACATGTATATCACATTATGCTTTCAAACGACCACAGTTCAGTACAAAAAATGCCCAGTGTTCCATCACAATATACCAATAGTCGACAATTAATTGATGCACTTTGTTATGTATACAATAGTTTCCATTAAACCAACATCTTCAAAACAACCATTTGTCTACAATTTAAACTTATTTATTGTACATAGATTAGAACGAAAGCTCTCTGAACTTTATATTTTGATCACTCTCAATGTCTTCCTGGGTAAAAACCATATTTCATTACGACTAGAGTGTAGACACAATTTATAATCATTTTAAACAGTCAAAGTAATCGAAACGATATTCTCTAATTCCTAAGGCCAAATTACATGTATTGCCAAAAATTCCAAAATGCTCCATTTTTGGAATTGATTGATATATCAACATTAACATGATAATCATGTTATGTGTTTTTAATAAAGGGAATCACGGCAATCTTGATTTTTTAAAAACTCGCGGTGTCCCGTTAATATTTCTCTACATTTCCTGCATTTGTTCAATCATAAACCTTAATTATAAGAATAGTATAAAGCAATTATTATTTGTGCATATTATAAACTGTTGATAATATTGCACCAATAATATAGTTAAACATATGGTAGAATAAGACGAAAAAATTAGAACTGAAAACCTTATTTAATTATAGGCAAGCAGGTTTATAGTCAAAATGATACAGAATAACTAAATGGAGACGCTGATTTCAGTGTTCGATAAACATTTTAAGATTGTCATGTGTGCCTTTAACCAATAAAATACTATATAATAAGGATCTTACATGAGTGTTCATATACTAATGACTTTTTTTACGAGATGGTAATATGATATGATCGGATTCTGATTGCTTGCTGTGCATTATATCACTTTTTTCACATTGAATGAATCCAATAATAAATGGCCTCTAGTGTTAGATCCTCCATCACATAACTCATTACACCATGTAATGTCAGATAACATAACCATTTATTTAGTTATACCTGCCCGCCCTGCTTTATCGAAAATACAGAACTGTCTTTATTACACTTCCAGGGCATAAGTTTTGTGATAAGCATTTGTTGTTATTCTTGGTTTCATAACTTCTCTACCAAAAACATATGCAAGTGTTTTTGGTATAAACAAGCAGACAAACTTTCCTGATTCAGGTGCACATTTAGCATAAAGTCATTCGATCTTCATTCAGTTTCTGTGTGATTCGGTGAAATTTACACAAGCATACACTCAATAAAAATGTATTTAATCCTATAAACTTTGGCTATGACTCTTCTTGTATTTCCTCCTCCTTTGCACCATTTGTCACTGAACTGTCAGTTTTATCACTTGCTGCAGCCCCATTACTATGTTCTGCGTGAGTTAGATGTGCGTGATCACTTTTACTTTTACTGGCCTGATTGTTTTTCTCCCCATATGCATTAGGTGGCAGGGAATACAGTTCAGCCTGACTTTTTGTCTCGCCAGTTAACACAAAGTGTCTGTAACATTTCAATGAGGCTTCACACTCTCTCTCGTCATCAAATGGGTTGTCTGGGTATCTGGCCTTTAGAGCCTCCCTTGCCTACAATGATTTAAGAAAGTATTACAATACATATCCCTAAAACCTTGAGCTTTAGTGCTACATACCTCTGCCCTGTGTAGGTTCGTAAGTCTGATGGAAGATTTATCCTAGGCAGTGTTTTATCTACCCCTGCATCATGCGTCAAATACGCAGTATTTTCCGATTTGACGCACAAATATTGTTGCCGAAACGTACATTGACGCAGCCGAAAAAGGAGCCGTGAAATAAACTTAAGTCATAAGCGATTTTCACGATATAAGTGTAATTTACGCGCACTTGTCGCCAAACAACGATTTTCATTGGCTGAATTGTATGAATGTCCAATCAAATGAGTTGTTCCGAGATGATGTTGGCGTTCTACGTAAAATGTCAAAAAAGCAAAAGCAGATTCAAAACAAACAAAATTACAGTTAATGGACCGCGTTTGCCTCCAACCTTCAATGATGACAACAACAATAATGTCGAGTCCCAATCAGCAAAGGACGAGGTAATGGTAACCCGCAAGATAAAACGTAATTTCGTCCCGCAATGGTTGAGAACGTACAGCTGGCTACGTTTTGAAAAAGAATGCGATGAATTAAATTTGGAGGATTTATGTTCTGCCATGCGTGCACGGTCAACACTTATTTCCATAGATTGCGTTCTATAATCATAACGGTGTAGTCGTTAGAAATTCACAGTTGCGTGAGAATAACACGGCATTCGTACATTTACTTGTGTGCACAGAGGCCAAACTGAAAAACTCGTGTTTTTTTTGTATGAAAATAAAATAAGACTTAGTTAGTCCAGTGTTTTATCTTCAATTGGCTACATAAAATACTTTGAAAGGTATTTTGTTTAATTAAAACAATAAAAAATGAACATAATATATATTTTTTAAATTGTTGAGAATTGATCACCAGTTTCAGTGTGACGCATAAGTTTGGATTTTGACGCATTGTTTTTTGCCTGAGTGTGTCAAATGACTCGCATGTAGCCAATTGTAGATAAAACACTGCCTAGGTATACCTCTGCCCTGTGTGAGTTCGCAATTCTGATGGAAGATTTATCCTAGATATCTAATCTACCTCTGAGATTGATGTCCCAATATTACCTAATAAGATGCTTTTGATCCGATATTGCTGTAAACATGAGACAGGTTGACTTTGAATATGGTTAATTAAATTTTTTGAACCACAGTGGCGCCTAGTGTCACCATTTGAATACACTTGGTAGAGGACCAAAAGCTTAAGATACATACAATAATGAAATAATGAGAGAACTATGCCTTGTGGTTCCAGAGAAGATCTTTAAAAAAACAAAACCTATACAACTCTGTAAAACTGTGACCCCAAGAGCATGCCTGATGATTACCCCAGGGTACCAGTTGTACAAAATGAGTAGAGGACTATAAGCTTATACTACATGCAATATATGGGAGCTCTTTGACTTCTGGTTTCAGAGAAGATGATTTTCTTTAAGGTTTTCCCTATATAAGTCTGTTAAACATGTGACCTCTGGGGTTGGGCCATATTTGACCCCAGTGAAGATTTTTTAAAATATTTTCTTATATAGTTCTATGTAAATTATGTTACACATGTAACCTATGTGAAGGGGCCAGATTTGACCCCAGGGTCACTATTTGAAAAAACCCTCATAGAGGACCATAAGCTCATGCGACATGCAGTATCTGAGGGAACATTGAGCATACTGGTGGTGGTGGTGGGGGTGGGGTGCAATACAGCTATATGCCTTGTGGTTCCAGAAAATTTCCTTTTATGTCTATGTAAATCACGCACAATCTCTATATACAAACTTTGGACCCCTGGAGTGAGGCCATTTTTGACTCCATGGACTTCATTTGAACAGACTTGATAGATTACAGGTTTGGAATCATTAATAAAGGAAACTGTTGAAATCTGTTCAGTGATTCTTGACAAAAAGATTTTTTAAAGTTTCAACCTTTTATAGTAACAGTGGCCATCTTGGATACTGCATTGACCTATTTTTAACAATTTGAAAACCAAGGACCTTAGTGAAGTTTGGTCAAAATTGACCAGGCGGTTTTTGAGGAGGTCATCTAAGCAAAAGTTAACAGACGGACAGACGACAGACAAAAAACGGTCACAATAACTCAATTTGAGCCTTTGGCTAAGGTGAGCTAACTAAAAGTGTGTTCAATGGAACACTTGTGTCGCATGTCATGTGCTTTTTTTTAGTAAAGTCAATCTAACCGGTTGCAATCCTTCGTGAATTATGGACGACTTCTTTTATTTTTTATTTTTTAAAGTTTTATGAAAAGGGGCATAACTCTGCACTGAATAATTAATCAGGAAGAACTATTTTTTGTTTCATGACCATAATTATGTCAATATTTTGCCAAATTATCAGCAAGGTTAGGTTGTAGGTTAAAGTTAAATGAAAAGAGGCACAACTCGTAGTTAAGGGACATGTCAATAGTGCTGAATAATTGATAAAGAAGAACTTTATACAGTTTCATGACCATAGGCCAATATTTTGCCAAGTTAGGTTAGGTTGTAGGTTAAAGCTCTATAAAAGGGGCACAACTCCTCTGAAATAAAATACAGAGTTATTGGACATGTCAATGGCATTTGAATAATTGATAAGGAAGAACTGTATAAAGTTTCATGACCATAATATTACCAGTATGTGAATATTTTGTCAAGTTATGAGCATTGTGTAGGTTGAAAGTGAAATTACAATCACAATTATTGGACATGTGTAATGACATTTCGAGGGGTAGGATGAAGATGTGTGTGAAGTTTCATGATCATAGGTCAAATACTTTTCAAGTTATGGCCAAGGTTAGGATGCAGGTTAGTGTGATGGATGATGACGGAGGACAAAATACGAAGGACAAAGTGATCCCTAAGTGTCAGCATGCTTTGCAATAGTGTTGGGAATCAACTGAAAATTCATGATGGATCATCAGAATATTTAACCAACTGATGACCGATCATTAATCGATTAAACATGGTTTCTATATTTAATAGACACCAGTGTAAGCCTTTTACAGACTACAGTTAAGAAATGAAACACATTACACACTTGTTCTGGTCATATTAAGTATGATCTAGTCAGAAAGCAACTGCATGAAACTGACTAAGCATTTATTTTAAAATATAAATTTGTGATACCCAGTTGAAAATATATGATTACATGTTATAAAATCATAAATTATGATACTGTCTGGTACTATAATTTCAACCAAGTAAACTCGATCATGAAACACTGTAATCAGTTAATCAGAAAACAGGCTTAACTGATCGATGCTCGAGTAAATTGATTAATCGGAACAAAACTACTAAGAAGGTGACACAAAAAACAACCAAAACATGCTAAAAACGCAGAATGTGTCCAAAAATAATGTTTTTTACGTCAATACTCCCTCAAGTTTATCAACTGATACATGTGTGTGTATATGGTGTTTTACGTAATTTTCAACACATGTAAGATTATATACGACGGTCGATTTTTTGTGGTGGAGGCCGACCACCCAGTTCCTGGGTAGAACCAGTACTGTATACCTCCCGCCATCCGTAAGAATCGACACTTCCTCATTTACAAGTCGAGCTCCCAGTGGGATTCGAACCCACAGCGGTGAGAGGCGAAGGTTTACAACGCAAGGTTGTTAACCATTCGACCACGGAGGATACATGTAATCATAACCCATTTATCTCTCTGTTATTTCTGTCTTTTCTCACCTGTTTTAAACCTTCATTCTCATACTTCTGTAGCTGTTTCTGGAAACCAAAGTTTGGGTTGGCGCAAGTCCTCGCCCCACGTATGGCATTAATAGCATCTCTCCAGCCAAGGTTTGTTACAGTCATGATATAGGCAGCAGTAACTGTCACACTGCGCGACACACCTGCCAGGCTGGAATAGATCAAGCAGAGACATGCTTAACTACCCTCATTTTATTTTATTTTGTTACTGTTAGAAGAAATGGATGACAAGATGCTACAGTACTGCATCTTCAGAAATGATGCAAGAAGGGTTCATTCCAACACTCGACACGTGCATACTAGCCTAAGCAATAGCCTGACATGGATTTGACCATTGGGCTCAATACAGCCTTTAAGTACAGTATGATGTTGCAAGTGTTGTAGTGCTTCGTAAGTAACTTAATAGACAAATCAACAAAATTACTTATTTATTATAGAAACAAGATTGCTAATCTAGTCCATGTAACTTAACAGTGCAAAATCCAAATTGAAGATGCTGACATCCCTGAAAAAAAGAATGCCTCCATCTTATTCTCACCGTTAACTACCTACTAAATCTCTCTAACACATATCGAGGGCTTAGCAAGCATGGAAGAATTGTATCTTGTTCATTATTTATATATAGAATAGCTACAATAGCTTTGTTTTCACCGCTCAATATATCTCACAGTTAAATACCTATATCTCAATGTTAAATACATATATCTCACTGTTAAATACCTATAGCTCAATGTTAAATACCTATATCTCACTGTTAAATACCTATAGCTTACTATATCTCACTGTTAAATACCTATATATCACTATTACATACCTAAATCTCACTGTTAAATACATATATCTCACTGTTAAATACCTGTATCTCACTGTTAAATACTGTATCTCAATGTTAAATGCATATCTCACTTTTAAATATCTATAGCGCTCTGTTAAATACTTATATATCAATGTTAATTATGTATAACTCACTGTTGAATACCTATATCTCAATTTTAAATACATATTTTTCAATGTTAAATACCTATATCTCAATATAGTCTGATGGAAGATTTATCCTAGATATCTAATCTACCTCTGAGATTGATGTCCCAATATTACCCAATAAGATGCTTTTGGTCCGATATTGCTGTATACATGGCTGACATCAAAAGACAGGTTAACTTTGAATATGGTTAAATACATATATCTCACTGTTAAATACATATCTCACTGTTAAATACTTATATCTTAATGTTATATCTCAACGTTAAAAACCTCACTGCACTGTTAAATACTTATAATATCTCACTGTTAAATACTTATATTGCACTGTTATCACTGTTAAATACCTATATCTGTTCAATACATATATCTCAATCAGTGTTTCCGCGAGAGCGCGTTTCTTGCGTTTTTGACGCACTAAAATGATTGGCGATATAAATCAGCTTGTGCGTTTTTCGTGACACAATGAAATTGCCTAGGCTAGCAATGAAATACCCGTCAAATTATCGTCATAATACTTTCTTGAAAAGGTGTAACACACCCACTGAAACACAGGAAGTGTCGGCCTGGGGTAGTCGCATAATGGCTTCAATAAATAATTCTCATTTCTTTTTGTAAAAAAAGGCATTTTCACTAATTTAAAGTGCTATTTTTGGTTTATATCACATTGTTGATCTATTTGTTACATTTGTCAAGCATTGTCATGTTAAAATTGTGAGTTTTTAATTTATTTTGCTTATATGGAATTGCTTATATGGAAATGAGTGTATGAATACAGTATTATGGCATCTCAGTGTTTATGTTTTTAAAGGGAGCATTCATTCATGAGACAAGTTCTTTCTTAGAAGATACATGACCCCATTTTTCTGTGGATGTTTTGGCAGCATATGTGTCATTTGTGATGAGAATGTAAGTTATTCATTTTTAATTTGGGTCTAGATCTGAATGACAACATGGCATTTAAATTTTAATTCACACACAACTCAATGCAACAATCAATGGGCGTGTTACACCAAAATCTTCAATGTAAGGAATCTAGACTGAACTTATTTCTATTTACATCTTGGTCTATATTTAGAACAGGAAAAACTAATACCAGTACTTTCGTGTTATTTTCATGGTCATATTACATCTTATAATTTCATTTCAATTTACTTTATGTTAATCAGAATTAGGCTTTTGTTATGTTTCATTATGTTGTTCATTTTACAGTGATTATAATGCCATCTTTGTGGCCCATGATTGGAAAATAAAGTTATTCATTCTTGGTCTATTTTTAGAACAGGTTAAACTAATGTCTGTACTTTCCGCGTTATTGTCGTCGTCATATCGATCACGTTTATGTGTGTCTGAGTAGGTAGACGCTTATATAAAAACACTAGCAAATAAAATTTAAAACAATTTATCTGCAATTTAGGAATTAGGAATAACAAATAAAAGATACCCATTCTGCAGGTCTTACTCAACGTCTCACACCACAATTAATTTTCCATAGGGTCCCATTGTAATCTTTTTGTTCGTGGCATAGAGATAAACAGATTTTACAAGATGTATTTACGCTTAAATTCTTCATTGATCCAATATCTGCAATTTAAAACACATTTAACAAATATTTACCAGATTGAACTTTTTTTAATTTCATGTTTGCACCTATCAAAATTTAGACAAAAATACAACCCCGTGGTGATTAGACCCATGATGTGTAAAATGAGGCAGAATTAGCTAGAAATCTTATATCAACATGCATTTTTCTGGGATTTCTTCCTAAAATGCTGTAGATTTAGAACCTGGTAAAGATAAATCAATGTATCCTGTAAAATGTAGCAAAGCGAACTTGTTTTTTTATCTACCTCCTTCATCTGTAAGGCACGAGTATTCAAGGGAGATAATAGTGGTGTGAGTCCTAAAATGGCAGACAAACCCATTTTTTTGCTGACCAATCCATCGAAGATGTCTAATCAACTAATATTGCATGTCTATCTGACATCACATGGTCTATTCATCAAAATGCATGTCCAAAAAATATGACCCCTATATTTACAAAATGACCCCCAGTTTATTTAGGGGGTCAAGGATGACCTCTAAAATACTGAGACCTGCAGAAACACTGCTCAATGGTAAATATCTATATCACACTGTTGATAAAAACCTATATCTCAATGTTAAATACTTGTATCTCACCATTAAATACCTATATCTTTCTGTCAAAATCATGTATCTCACGTTACATGTTAAATGAAGTTTGTGTTACATATTGAACCTTACCAGTGAATAAGGACTCGACCGTTCCCCAACCTGGCTTTGTGAATGAACTCTATACACTTACCAGTGAATAAGGACTCGACCGTTCTCCAACCTGGCTGTGTGAATGAACTCTATACACTTGGGGAAGAACTGTGTCAGACCCTGATTTGGGGTGTCACTGGCAATAACGCACAAGTACTTCTTGTCCTACAGAATAATTTCAATGCATCAACACATATTAACAGTAGCAAACAGTAACGTCTAAAAACATGCCCACCCTGAGGATATGATTTGATTACAATTGGCATTTCAAGGTGCACCACCACCAATTGCATGTAAACCTCCGAGGTGTAGTCGAATGTAGTTCCTATAATAAAAAGTAATCCCTCCTTTTTTGACGAAATGGGCCTTATAAGTACGGGAAAACTGCCCATTTCTATTCAATTTTGTGGTTGTATGTACAAGAAGAACATATATAGGTTTTACTGGATAACTGATGAACATTTTCGAAATTTTGACTCTATGCTTACACATTGTGAGCAATGAAAACAGTCAATCAATGAAAACAGCTGTACCCTTGATCTGTTTAGTAAACAAACAATAACTTTGTTACATGTCTAGTGACCCCACCTTTTCTGGTAATTTTTCAAGTGGAAAATTAGTTTTTTATATGAAAATTACACTGCTGAATTATCCACAGGGGCGTACCTGGCTATTAAAGAAGCAAACAAATAAAAAAAGGCAAAAAATGCAATAAGAACTGAAGGTATAAGGGGGATTTGTGAATCCAAAACTCGATGGTGCGTATACCTAAATTAGCCCCAGGAATGCCCCTGATCCATACTTGAGTTGAAGTTGCAGCAAATCATTAATATGTGACATTTTAACATCGGGTCTATGTGGAAAATAATTAGTGGTTTCATACCTCAAATGTTGGTCTCTTACGTGGTCTTTTAATTGAGGTGATCTTCTGAGCAGTTTTGACTATAGTTCGTTTTACACTTACCTTTAGAAGCTCTTTTGCATTATCATGTATGGACAATACGTGTGTGATCTTATTATCGTTGAGCTGTTGTTCATCTTTAGCATCTCGAAAATTACCCACATATACACCAGGGATAATCTACAATGTATTAACATATACATTTAACAAAACTCTGGGTTCTTCATTTGCCTTTCACAAGTGTTTTCGCCAATTTGGCGAAAGTCATTTTGTCTCATACAAATGAAGGCTTGGCATTGCCGAAGTGGTGAAAATGAGTTTGAAGGACAAAGCCATGTTTTTTACACCTCGACACATACGACTCACACATCTAGACTGTGTTATGAGTTTTGCACGTGATAACCTGGATACTATAGTTTTCTATCAACAGCGATTTGGTCACTCCGCTTTTACAGGTTCGATCTGGCTGGTTTTCAAACTTCTCCGAGCTTTAATTGACATTAACAATCTGGTAAAGTTTGGTAAAGATCGGATGAAAAATGAAGGCCCTATCGTCTTAACGAGAAAAAGTTAACGGACAACGGAGACGAACAAATCGCCATCCCATAAAAAACGATTGCCAATCATAGCGGACATGTGTAAGTCAAGTGTCTTAATCCCAATGACTAGCTAACCTCTAAAACTCAATATTATAACATTTTAAATATAATAATTCTTAACATTTTAATATTTATATTGTTAAAGACATATACAACTGACAAGTTTTAAACATTAGTTTTATATTATATACACATCACCTAAAGGTTGAATCAGTCTTAATCAATGTACCTCAAATACCACATTTTGATCATGAAGTTTCTAGACATATTTTATTCATTTTACTCTTTATGTACCATTGTCTTAATAATGTTTGTATAAACTGTAAATATATTCTATTTTGTCTGAGGACCATATGTTAGACTGGCTTGTAGTCAAATATGTTATCCTCTTGAAATAAAGATATTATTATTATTATTATTATAACCATGGGTAAAATTGTTGAGGGTTAAATCCTGGCTGTTGCAAGGAGATTTTTTAACATTCACCATTCTCCTTTTTATTTTAGCGAACTGGTCAAAGGCAAAGTGGTTAACTAAAGTTTAACCATCTAACTGAACATTACGTTCAGTTTAATGTTTAGTTATGAGCTGTTGTGGATTTAATACATATATTAACTAGTCTACAGTATGTAAATCAAATAAGAAAAGTTAAGTATATATGCATCGTATAAAAATCGATTAAAGTGGCTAAAATATTTTGGCCAAATTTGACTAAATAACAATCCATTTGGCTAAGAAAATTGAGCGGATAAACACAATTTGCTCCAATGAAGAGCCCAGCAACTAATCACGTGTTGAACCACAGCTCATACATTTGACATTAATCAGTTAATAGTATATAGCACTTGTTAGTTTTCACAACATGATATAGAGTTTAATTAACATTGTTGAAGTGATACGGGAAATAATTCCCGAGTGAGAAAGATTCTTGCGATATAGAAACGAGTGCGAAATAGATTTTCTCAAACTGGGAAATGTCTATAATTCATCACAGAATATATAATATAAAATTATTGAAACTTCTTATTTTCATACAGATGCTTTCATATTTAAGATAACTACTAAAGATATATAAAATAATGTCAGAAACAATAAATTGTAATCAACCAACCAGCAGGTTAAAGTGACTACACTGACTGAGTGTCCTGGTTATCGTCAATTTCGTTCATCTTTACATCGTTATAGCTACATAAACCCAGATGTCTCAAATCCACCAGATATAATAAATTGCCCCTCCAATAGGCATGAAAGCATATTCATACAAATGTCAGACTAATAACTTGGTCTTTGAAGCAGATTTTTTAATATTTGGACATTTAATGTCGTAATTTCTTAACATTACTATATTACACAGGTTTTACCTTGTTCATTCCATTCCCCATGATTCCTTGGTAAGTTGGATTTTATTCCTTTGTTTTCATCAAAATCTGGAGAGAAAAAATGTGCGCTGGTCACTGTGATAAAGTCTGTAGACCAAAAGTATATACATGTAAAATAAGAACAAGAGGTCAATGACCTTGAAGCTCTACTGATAGGTTTTGATAGCTAGATTAGCATTCCTGTGAAGTATCATGAAAATCTGTCAATGTTGAATCAAAATAATTTTCAACAAGGACCAACAACAGTGTCATGCTGATCATTTTAGAAAAATTCCCATTATATCACATAGTTTTCAAAAAGTAGTCGCTACAAACTTGATTTTTAAAAATCTAATTTTAGTCGTGGCACCCATCTTGAATTTCCGGCCGACCTGAAATTTTGCTAGGATCAACTTGACATCCAAAGCAACATTCCTGTGAAGTTTCATGAAAATCCGTCAAGTGGTTTCAGAGGAGTAGTCGCAACAAGTTTTTATTATATAACTCTACTTAAAAAAAGATGGACACTGGCTGCCATGTTTAATGTTGAATCAAAATAATTTTCGACAAGGATCAACATCATGTCATGCTGATCATTTTAGAAAAAAGTCCCATATTAATATCACTTACAGTTTTCAAGAAGTATTCGCTACAATCTTGTTTTTTAAAAATGTTTAGCTTTGGTGGCCATCTTGGATTTCACATCAACAGTCTTTGAATTAAATGTTTTGTGTCATTAGCCCGAATTCTTACATAATCAATCTATACCCGTATATTTTCCTTTAGCCCGACTACATAAATTAAAAAAAAAATCACTAGCCCGAATGACAATTTACCAGCCCCGGACTTCGGGCTAGTGGGTTAATTCGAAGACTGCATCAATGTGAATTTTTGCTAGGATCAATTCGACATCATGGGCAAATTCCTGTAAAGTTTCATGAAAATCCATCCAGTAGTTTCAAAGGAGTAGTCGCTACAGAAAAACGTTTATGGACTTAAATATACTTTATATTAAATATAAGCCACACCATAAGCTCTGCTGATCTTTGATCAGTAGAGCTAAAAACATTTATGACATTAAATAACTTTAAACCCTCACTTCCCATTCATCTACATGTTTTAAAAAATAAAATGAAGAAACATAATATATAATAATTATATATATCATTATCATATATATATACGCATTTTTGGCTCGCAAGATGCACAAAATTACCCTACAATAAGCTCTCGAAAATTGAGCCATATCATAAATGCGGTCCGATAAGCCAAATTTAGGTCATGTGACCTGGCCGAAAATACATATCCATATTGGCCCGGTCACCTGACCGTTATTGGCGTTATAACCCTCGCCTGACCGTTACGATTACTGACGATTGTTTTTTGTTTTACCCTTTTTTTTTAAAACCATAACTTTGACGTTAAACCCGTCAATGACATGACGTAACCGAAGTGCCGTCAACTAACGTAACTGATGTCATTTAAATAAGCGTTAAAATGGAAGCCGGCGAGAGGACGTTAGCGTCAGTGGCTAACAGCTTATTTTACTTACGGTAGATGGACAAATTATTGAGGGAAGGCATCATGAAGTAAATGAAACTACTATAGGATTGTTGTCAACAAAACGAGGAATGTAACTAGATCTACAGAAAAACAGACTAAATCTGGCTTTACATTTTTTCACGAAGCGGTTTCGCTCGACCGGTGAGACCAGAATAACTGTACGTCTCACACCACAATTAATTTTCCATAGGGTCCCATTGTAATGTTTTTGTTCGTGGCATAGAGATAAAAAAGATTTTGCAACATGTATTTATGCTTAAATTCTTCATTGATCCAATATCTGCATGCTATTAACTTTTAACGAATATTTACCAGATTGAACTTTTTTTAATTTCATGTTTGCGTGACACCTATCAAAATTGAGACAAAAATACAACCCCGTGGAGATTAGACCCATGATGTGTAAAATGAGGCAGAATTAGCTAGAAATCTTATATCAACATGCATTTTTCTGGGATCTCTTCCTAAAATGCTGTAGATTTAGAACCTGGTAAAGATAAATCAGTGTATCCTGTAAAATGTAGAAAAGCGAACTTGTTTTTTTTATCTACCTCCTTTATCTGTAGGGCAGGAGTATTCAAGGGAGATAATAGTGTTGTGAGTCCTTAAGGTCATTTTTTTTTCTAATGATCACCTCAATAATAACTGAACATGTATACAAATCAATTACACGCTGAAAAGTGCTAAAAGTTTGATTCCATGTTTATTGCTTTTCAAATTATTCAAGTTTTAGTGACCTAGGGTATTGGCCGAAATTCAGGCCGAGCACCTTTAATATTTTGAAAATCTACAGTAGTGATAAGGATTTTGCATTTTCCTGGTCATTTGTGCTCAGCTATGTCTGAAACTTTCAAATATACATGAAAAGGCATCTCTTCATCTGAATATAGCATAAAAATGATCTTTAAGAAATGATTATTGAGAAAAATGCCGAAAATAATAAACTCAAACTAAGGGTTACCCGTCAAAATTTTGATTTTCCAGGAAAAGTAACAGTCTCTCGCTTTAATTTTGACATTTTTTCAAAGTAGTCTGTCTTCATTGATATGTGTGTTTGTTTTACAAGCCAATAGCTGTAAAATAAAGCTAAACTTATGCTTATTCCTGTATTGGTTTTGAAAATATAGTTAATTTTTAGTCAAACATGGTATCAAGTAAAATTTCTGCTAATTCCTGCAATATGAAGATAACTTGAAGTAACTATACATACACAGACGGGATTTCTGAATAACCGTGTTAACTGTGTCCTAACATGTCTGAAACGTTCACAAATACACAAACAATGCTTAGAGGTGAAGGATGTAAGGTACCCGTTCTGCAGCTCTAAAGCGCAAGGGCTTATAGATGAATGATGGAAATTCCCATTCTTAAGCTCTAAATTGCAAGGCATTAGAGATGAATGATGAAAGATACCTGTTCTGCAGCTCTAAAGCGCAATGCCTTAGCATTAAAGAATGAAAGATACTCGTTCTGCAGCTCTAAAGCGCAATACCTTAGAGATGACGGATGAAAATGCCATTCTGCAGCTCTAAAGCGCAATGCCTTAAGAATAACGAATAAAGATACCCATTCTGCAGCTCTTTCTTAACGTCTCACACCACAATTAATTTTCCAAAGGGTCCCATTGTAATGTTTTTGTTCGTGGCATAGAGATAAAAAAGATTTTGCAACATGTATTTATGCTTAAATTCTTCATTGATCCAATATCTGCATGCTATTAACTTTTAACGAATATTTACCAGATTGAACTTTTTTTAATTTCATGTTTGCGTGACACCTATCAAAATTGAGACAAAAATACAACCCCGTGGAGATTAGACCCATGATGTGTAAAATGAGGCAGAATTAGCTAGAAATCTTATATCAACATGCATTTTTCTGGGATCTCTTCCTAAAATGCTGTAGATTTAGAACCTGGTAAAGATAAATCAGTGTATCCTGTAAAATGTAGAAAAGCGAACTTGTTTTTTTTATCTACCTCCTTCATCTGTAGGGCAGGAGTATTCAAGGGAGATAATAGTGTTGTGAGTCCTGTAGAAATTGGCTTCAAGGAGTTGGACGGTCTATATTGGAAGTTTTATTCTGAGAAGAATCTATAGTCCGACAAAATTGAATACTAGCCAGACTCGATGAAATTAGTCCAGGCCCTTCAGCATTCAAGGGACAGACAGCCAAAAGAAATGCTCTGAAAGAACAGCAAGAAAGGGAAATAAAGAAATCGAAATAGGAATGGAATAGACAAATTGAAAAAGAAAAAGAGAGAGAATAAACTACGAACAATATTATACATTTAAGTTATAACTGTCCTGTTGTTTTCGTTCATTCATTTTTGTTATTTTTATTTTATAAATTAATTCGGTAAATCTAGCAGTTTAATATCTATGAGACTGTTTAAAATACGCCACCTACAGGGCTTGCACTGGCTATTTTTTTCTTTGCGCAACTACTTTCGCCAAATGAAAAAAATTAGAGCCAAATTGAAAACATTGGAGCCAAATATTTTCTTTATGGCACAAACTCATAACGTGAAATTTCAAGTTAACGTGGTCCACACAACAAATCATTTGGAGATACTTAACTATAACCCTGTTTACAAACTAAAACCTGTTTACAAACTAAAACAAACTGAGGTTACAGATAGAATTTTTAGAGTCACATGTATTGTTCTATAGTAAAAATCATGTTAGAACATTTCGAAACATTTAGGAATTGGAAGCTCAGTTAACTAACAGAGCTTTCCCGAGGACTTTTTGTAAGGAGTGCCGTAGTGGCATTTTTGCGGTGGAAGCGGGTGGGCTGTGGAAGTGGGGGTGGTCACCCCTTCCCGTATCTTTTTTTTTAATTGTCAGTTGGAAAGAAGAGATTTGATGTATATAATATATTCTTTTGCGCAAATCACTTTCGCAAATTTGTTTTTTCTTGCGCCATATTTCATTTTTATGCGCATTTGGCACCATTTGCGCATCCCAGTGCGAGCCCTGAACTACCATCTACGCACATGTCCGCCTTGAGATCGGCAGTTACTGAGATCGGCAGTTACCGTAAAATTGCCTTAACAAAACTCGTAATTCAGTCGGTACTTCTCGTATTACATAAAAATGACGTTACATTCCCTCAACCAATAAAAACAAGAGGGTTTTTATTCGTCATTTGTTCATAGCTTTCACATTCGGTCAACTTCCGGTAGGTCGAGATATTCAGTAGGTGAAAATAAAGGTGTTTACTCGGACTTTATCCTGAAAATATTAGACCATGATTTAAATTAAATGTATCCGTATTGCCAGTGTTTTAAAATCAGACAACACCAAAAGAAGATACATAGATGTGCCCAAAAAACAAAGCTTTTAATTTAATTATCACTACAAACTAGTTTTATAATGGGCTAAAGTCAGTTGAGCACCAACGATAAACACCGAGTTTACCCCCTACCAGGATGTTGAGGTCTTTTATTTTCTTGATCACCGATTGGTCAAATTATTTTGATGATGTCACGTGAAAGTTATGAATAAGGTGCTCGCTTGAACATTTTTTCAGTCAGAATTTTTCATTTTTAAAGATGTAAAATTAATATCTCGATATAAAATTTTGTTGTCCGTCAGACAGGCCACCTGGGCCAATTAACTTGTCCTCAGTAGAATCTACATGGCATCGGACAAGCAGACATTTACCATTAATTTCAAACCCTGGAAAGTATGTGAAAGTAACCATTTAAGCAAATGTAAATAAAGCAACAAATCGTCATATACGACTTTATTTCAATTTAAAAATAAATTTACAATGTACACAAAGAAGTAGATGAGATGGGATACATGTGGGATGTGATGGGATGGGCAAGGGCGTAACAATACCCATGTGTGTATACTTTTTCGCCAGTCATAAAACAAAGACATTTATGGATAAAATACTGAACTATTCTACGTTCTTGTGCCGAGATAAGTGCTTATATGCATGATAAAAAAACTGAACTCTTTTTTTTTCCGGTTCACAGTTTGGCGATATTTTGCGAAATTATAGAAGTTCATGTCAAACAAATGCATAAAATGTCATGAACATTATCGAGTTTAATAATTTACGATCCATAAATGTGTGATTTCAATAAATAAACGTGATTAAAATGTTAAAATGCTTAAAATAAGCAGAAAACATACCAAAACAAAAACAAAATCTTGCTCGGCCACTTTTGGTTGTCGTAAACAAAACCGGTGGCACGAAATACCCAAATCCGCCCAAATCTACCCAAATGTAAACCAGCCTGATCGGACCAGTACCAGCGAAGCTATGTCCCTGGATTTAGTTTAAAATGCTGTATTTTGCCTCGTTAAGACTATAAAGTATTCATTTTGAAAGCTCGGACATGTTTGAAAACCAGCCAGATCGGACTTGTAACAGTGGAGTTATGGCTCCTGATTTAGTTAAAATGCTATATTTTGTCTCATTAAGGCAATAGTGTCTTTATTTGGCCTGATTTTAATGAAACTTTGCAGTGAAAACGTCACTGTGTTCCGGTTGAATGATTTTTGGCAGAGTTATGGCCCTTTAAATGTTTTAATACACTAATTTTATCTGGATTATTTTTCCTGAACCCCTGGCTGGATTTCAACGAAACTTGGCAGGGATGATCAGTAGCAGGCCTTGTGGTGCATATCATCATCGTGTTTCGGCTGAATGATTTTTTGCAGAATTATAGCTCATTAAATGTTTTAATACATACACTTTGTCTGGTCTAGTTCTCCTGAACCCCTATCCGGATTTCAACGAAACTTTGCAGGGATGATCAGTACCAAGCCTATAATTATGCATGTCATCGCCGTATTTCGGTTGAAATATTTTTAGCGGAGTTATGGCCCTTTAAAGGTTTTGTCCGGACTAGTTCTCCTGAACCCCTAGCCGGATTTGAGTGAAACTTTTCAGGGAGGATCAGTACCAGGCCTAGTTGTGTGTACGAGGGTGCTTCAAAAAGTTCTGTCACTAGGCATATATCATTTGAACTGGATATTACACTGAGATAAAGTAGTGTATTTATAGTACTACTGGGTTCGCTCTCTTAAATTCCACAACAAAAACGAAAATGTTCCGGTTATTTATACCCCTGAATTACCCCCCCCTACCACACCTTTTACACCTTTTGGATACTGGAATCTCTGAAAATGTCCTTGTTACAAAACGTTGTAAAAATTAATTGAATAATTCTATACTTTTAAATTTTCTTTGTACGCCATCTGTTGTTATTCGCCCATAATCCATGAAAATGATTGTCGAGAATTCGGAAAGGTCTTGCTAGAAACCAGATATGAGTGAATGCATATCCCTTAATTTTAGCAGAAATAACACTGATTTTCTTCATTTTGTTTACGGAAATGTTATAATATCTTTTAAATGTCGTAATTATTCTCATAGTATTAATATGTTTACATATTTTTTTTTACAAATCCTAGTCCTTCAGTGTTTAAATTTCATATTCAACACGTTATTGTAGAATTTTGTACACTGTTTAGTGAAAATATTGATCATCCAAAAACGCTATTTCAGAAGACTGCCCTTCCATTTAATGTCCATTTATCATTAAATTAATTTTACACGTTAGCTTAAAATGTTAATTTCTAAGACAATGCCTTTTCATCTACCATGCTTACATTCTGAATCTTGTAATGCACAGACATAATTGGTAATGTATGAGAAATTTCAAAGGTCTTCGACAAGTACTTAAAGAGAAACAGGCATTTAAAAAAGTAACAATTAACTTACCGGAAAAATTCAGGACGAAAATGCATCAGTATGTATAAGTGATGTGTATTAAATGTTCAATAACTTTCGACACACAAAAGATACAGCATTTATTTTACCATCAATGGAATGGTATTGAAACTTTCTTTCATTTGGTACCAAACATCAACACTCACAGCAAGCATATAATTGTTAAAACGCGTTAGTGACAGAACTTATTGAATGACCCTCGTATCATTGTCGTGTTCTGGTTGAATAGTTTTTGCACTGTTATAGCTCTTTAAAGCTCTTTAAAGCTTTTGGTACACAAACGTTATCCAAACTAGTCTCTTCTGAAACCCTGCCCGAATTTCAACGAGTTTTTTGCGGGGATGATGTGTGCCAAGCCTTGTTGCGTATATCATTGTCATGTTCCGGTTGAATACCTTTTGGTGGTGTAATGGCCCTTTAAAGGTTTTAATTCACCTTTGTACAGACTAATTCCTCTGAACCCCTCCCCGGATTTCAAACGATCAATACATCATCGCTGTGTTCCGGTTGACTGATTTTTGGCCCCTAAGGAGTTACACAAACATGATCCGGAATATTTTTCCTGAACCCCTGACTGGATTACAGTGAAATCTGACAGAAGTGATCAGTACCAAGCCTAGTTGCGCATACTGTTGTCGTATTGCCCATCAGAGATTCCATATAGCCAGTAGAGCGCTTGTACCACGGACAAAGCTCTGGGCAAACACTGGCGGCGTTTAATAATGCTACAAAGGGTATTTAAGCTTACCTATTTATAAAGTTCAGAGACAACATTGTCAACACAAAATTCGTGATCTTTCGCTTTTTCCCTGTAAAAAGAAAATCTGAACAATGTACTGTCTTTTTGCAATTTTTAAGTTTAGTTGTATTCCTTTAAAACTATTACGTTACACACATGCATTGACTTCTTATATGAATTTCAGTTTGTCACAACTTTGAGATCGACAATTAATGATATAAAACTACATTATCCTACTATCAGGGTTGTGTTTTCTTTCCCCTTTGATAAGAAAGACCATTTTTGGCATTCAAAATACATTAATGCATGAAAAAATTTCGTAATTGAAGGTATTTCGATTGAATGTTTGAAATTTTCGGGCCGTAAAAGTGCGGTGTCATAGTACTTCGGATGGTACACAATTTCGGATTTTTATATTATTATTTTTTACATAATCGAATAAGAAAAACTGTCCTTTACAAACACATGTTGGTGGAAAGGAAAACGATATATAGATGAATGAATGCAGATACATAACGTATATTTCTATTCATTATTTAATCCATTATTCTTTCTTTTTTTTATCAATGTGTAACGAGTTCCTGGAATCCTACTTTTAAATGCATTTTAGTATAGGCTACTGCTTCTTTCACTTGGAGAAAGTGGTGACAAAAAGAAAAATATAGCCAGAGGAGGCCCTGATAGTCTAATAAAACATGATAGAAAATTTGGCTCTTACGACTGGCCGAATTTTCTTACGCATTAAAGTTGGCTATTAATTTCTTAACTAAAAAATGTGTGGCTATTAATTTAAAATGGCCAGCGTGAGCACTGAATATGAAATCCATAATAATAATAATAAAGATTAAGTAATTATTACTGTTCTAGTAAATAAATTAAATTTGTTTCGAGGAGTATACATGCTATTGTTGTGCGATGCTAATTGAATATGTTTTATTTTATTTTTTATCTAATATCGCCTCTATTTCTTTAGAGATTTGTTTTATGGTTAACTCAAGTAATAGGTATGTGATGGAGAAGTATTGTTCGAGTGTTGTACATGTTACTTTGGAAACTCATAGTTCTCATGGGTTAGCGATTGACATATTAACAACCATAAACTTAATGATAATAAGTGTAAGTCGCTGATTTCGATATGTTTAAGCGCGTTTCGTAAACAAGTAATTAAAGACACATATATTGAAACATTTGAGACTAGCTTGATGTTAAACAAAAAATAAATTAAACAAGTTAAATATCTTTCATACCTTCGTTCTGTCAAATTTTAACTTTTGTTCTCTTACATGGCACTTTTGCTCTAAAACCAACACGAACAATGGGAAAAAAATCAAGAACGTGCACTTCGCTTTGTGTATAATGATTACAGTTCATCATATAAAGCTCTTCTAGAACAAGAGCTGTCGGAGAACAGCGCAGCTCGACTATTCGATTTTACCATCACCGACGATGACCAACAGATAACAAGGCTAAAACAATGTGGGGGTGGGGTTCGGTGCGGGGCAGGCATAGAAACTCGGGCGGATATAAAATTATTGTTAGAATCTCATACAAATTATAGTAAAATTTGGGGCAGCGGTTGAAATTTTATTTTTATTTTTATCAGTTTTAATCCAAAATTACTGTCATTTGAAAGAAATTTGTTGTCGAAAGGCAACTCGGGGAGGGAGGAGATGAGAATCTAGCAATTTTTTATTGTGGCCTCATTTCAGTTTTTTTTATTGATATTTCATCTGTGTATCTAAATTTAATCTAAAATCTTATATGTAAATAATGATTGCGTTCAAATTTAAATTTAATATCCAAATAATGGAAGATAACATGAAAACAATAATAAAAAAACAAACAGAGATATGTAAGAAAACAAAAAACAAACATTTGGGTGGTGGTGATGATGGGGTGGGGGATGGTTGGGAGGTGGTGTTGGGGTGGGTCGGGGGTGCATCATTGATATTGGTGTAGATTTGATACGACAAAACAACAGACATATGTAAAAAAAACAATAAGAAAGAAACATTCGGGTGGTGGTGTTGATGGGGTTGGGGGATGGTTGGTGGTGGGGGCGGTCGCGAAACAAATTGGTGGCCATAAGATAGCTATACAATTATGTGTAAGTGTGTAATAATCGACTAAAACAACACAGAAATATGTAAAGAAAAACGGGTTTCGAGTGGAAGATGGGGTGGGGGCGGGGATGGGGGTGTGGGGGTGGGTGGGAACACAACAAGCTATGTGTAAGAATTTACCAAAACAACACAGAAATAATTATGTAATTATTTTTTTTACAAAAAATTAGGTTTCGTGTTGAGGGTGGTGGTGGGGGTGGGGTTGTAGGAGGGAGCCCATGACCCAACATGGGTGAATAATGAATACGATGAATAATGATATAAGAAATCCCAAACAAAAATTTGGGTGGGCATAAGAAAGATATTTTAAGAAGTATAGAGATATAACAGCTTACACGCAAACCTTGATCTGCCTTCATTGTACATTTTATGGGCCATCACAATTTGGGTTCCTTGGGAGCCCAGAATTTGTAGAAGACATAATTACTTACGCAACCCTTTACAGCATACTATAAGGAAACCAATTCCCAAATTTAGTTGAGCTAGGACAAGTAATGTGAGAGAGATATACATGTAAACAAAGCTTACACGCACAATTTGATGTGAAATGAGACACATTTTAAGGGCTACCAGAATTTTGGTTCCATTGGAGCCCAGCGGTTACAGGAACCAGAATTACTTACGCAGTACTTAAGATAATGATATAAGGAAGCCCATGGCCAAATTTGGTTGTACACTTGTAAACACAGCTTACACGCAAACCTTGATGTGGGACGCCGACACAAACGCCGACGCCGGGGCGAGTACATAAGCTCTCTTATTCTTCAAATAGTCGAGTTAAAAAGAATACCACATATAATTTTAGATACTCAAATATATTGCAGGTACCTAGTGTAAGAACTTCAGTTATGCTGCTCATGTGCTTTGGAACTCCTTCCTGATAATTTCAGAACATCCACGAACTTCAATCATTTCCGAAGTCTTATTTCAACTTGGGAGTGGACGGGACTGCAAATGTTTATATAGCCTGTAATTCTGGATAGGGACTCTGCTTTTGTATGTGCAAAGTATTTATATTTACTGTTTTCATGTTGTCTGCTTTCCATGTGCTAATAAGTCACTTTTTCTAGTTTCCGCTTGTTAACGTGTTGTATGCAGTGCCTAGTTAATTATTTGTATGTTTTGTTTTGCTAGCAAATGAACTGATTTCAATTTGTATGGTTGTGTACAATCAATGCATGCAGCTAGTGTCAATCAGTTCATTTCATACCTGGTATGAGGTGATACGAGTTTTAGCATTTTGTTTTACTATATAGCCTTTGCTCCATATTGCTAATTTCAGAATTAAACAAAAAGTTCTTAACAGATAGTAGTATGCGACATGCGCAAGATTTGCCAAGGCTGCTCTCTGTAGGATTGACACTAGCTGTATGAGCTTTAATTTTAAACTGTAAATAACTAAGAGTATGCATATGTGAGAATAATCCGAGGCGTCTCTGACCCTAAAAGCCTTTTATTGTGTGTGGCTTTTCAGCCGGATGAAATATCAAAAATCGAAAAAAGGGCTGGTAAGGTTAGAGAAGGCTCAGATTAATGTGTGAATGGTCATTGATTTTATTTGCCGATTCGAGGACTTTAATTTAAAGATGTGTATCATCAGGTACTCACGATCTGTGCTTTTTGTATCTATGTTTTCATTCTTTCAGCCATTATACGTTGTGGAACTGTTTATATTTGTCATTAATAGTCTGTTCAAAAGTTCATCAGAGCTTACGTTGTATCATTGTATGTCTTGCCGACTCGAAATAAATCTTATCTTATCTTGATGCTTTTTTTTATATTTTTTTATAATGGGAGGGTTATTTAAAACCAACAGTATGGTATGTACGCAATGCTTGTGACAATAACATGCAGTTTACAAACAATTAACGCATTATTCAACTTGTTTACCTATGTACCTTTAGAGATAAGTTCTATGGTAAACGGTTGATTTAAATTAAATAATGTGTATATGATAGAGAAGTACAGATCTAGTGTTGTACAGGTATGATAGCTCATATAGATCATGGGTTAGCGATTGACACACCACCCACCAGAAATGAGAAACTAAAAGATGCATGCAGTTGTGTAGTAAAATTACAACATGGGATTAAGATTCCTTGACAATTTACTGTTTAACCCACAATTATTTTCAAATGTTCATAATAATCAAAATCTTTTAAATTGTTGATATCAATCAGCTAAAACTAGACACGAACTTATGTTCTCTTAAATATTGAAAAGGGGACTCTTTGGAAGCATCACACACACACACAAGAGAGTAAAGTAGTAGACTTGGTTTTACTGGTCTGTTCGTGAGAGGTAATATAAGGTGCAACACCTCTTATGCTCCCTAGCACCGGCTTAAGCGGTATTCTACTTCAAAGCCACAAAGATTGGGCTTGATGATCCATAAGAACCAGTAAGTAATAACACTACTGATATGTAGTCAGGGTGACTTTTTACACACACAGCTGCCATAAGCACTAAACAAATGCTAGTCTGAATGTCAATACATACTGAAAAGAGGATCCCTAGGAAGCAACACACACACACAATAGAGAAAAGTCGCAGACTCGGATTTACTGAGTCTGTTCATGAGAGGTAATATAAGGTGCAACACCTCTCATGCCTCCTAGCACCTGCTTAAGCGGTATTCTACTTAAAGCCCAAAATACCGATGATTTCAAAAGACCAGTAAGTAATAACTACTAATTTGTAATCGGGGCGAGTTTTTACAGCCGCCACACAGCACTAAACAAACGCTAGCTTAAATGTCAATAACTACTAAAAAGGGGATCCATTTGAAGAAACAAACACAAACAAGAGAAAAAAAATGGTTGTCTCATCGAAGTTTGAATTTGTTTGCAACAGCTCCATCCATTCAGACTGTTCACGTGAATCGTCAAGTTCATCCTCTTCATGAATAATATCAGTGTGCCATTTTGCGCTCTCAATGTCAGCAATGAGGAAATTTGGACAAATGCTATAAATTCATTAAACGTTTCAATCAATGAAATATTTTCATGTGTTCATGTGTTGTTTCTCTCCAATTTGGCCAGTGCACAATACTTTTACAATATTCCACATCAAGTGGCCATGCTGTTTGCGAACAGGTACCTGTTACATCTGGCATTTTTTTAAAATAAAATTGTCAAACTACGATGTGCTAAGTAAGAAAGATGGTCATCGCCTAGGTTTTGACGGTCTATTTTCAACTGTCCTCTCATAATCATAGTGTGAACAATAAACTTGAAATAGTGACACCGTGCAAATCTCGCATCTTCAAACTACATCAAGTGATCTGCCCAATATGCCCGGGAAGAACATGCGATTCGGTGGTTTGTATGAAATTCATCAGTTACATATGGGGAAAAAAGATATGGAAGCCAGGGTAAAACAATCACGCGTGGTCAAGTCGGAAGTTTGTTTCACCTACAATGTCACCAGGGTCAAGTTGTTCCCGAGCAGGGCCCATGCCATTTCCACAGGCAGTATCTGCTTTGTTTTCAACAGTGTGAACTTCTGATAACTCGCTATCAATTGGCAATTGTTGTAATCGTTCTTGACTTATTGCTATTTCCTTGTTAGAAGGATTAATTTTCTCTAACCAAACAAGACCTTTATATCTACAGACTTTAAATTCCGTTGAATTGTCATTTTTGCCTTGTTTTATAACCCGTATAATGTTATTTCAGCTGGTAGACGAGGAAATATGTTTGAGGGTCCAATAACTTTCTAAGGAAATGAAACAAAGTGTTCGCTAGAAGCTATACCATCATGTTTAAGCATATGCATATTAATGCAAAGATAAATTCTTGCTATGAGTTGATCCTCAACGAGTGACATAACTTGTAAAGACAAGAGCAATTTACCGGGTCTATATTATTTTATGCTGAAAACATTTTAATGTTGGCCTTTTCTTTGGAACAACGCACACACCCTTGTGGATTTTTTACAATTTCAGTTCAATCTTTTACAAATCTCAACAATTACTGATGCAGTTTTACAAATCTCAACAATAATTGATGAAGTATGACAGTTGATTGTACTCAGCATTTTTGACCGTCGGTAACCCTGTCTTTACCACTCTGTGTGTTGTGTATTGTCCTTTTCATTGTATAGTTGATTTGCTCTTTGTTTGTGGTACTGTATGGATCTACGGTGCCATTGCGTTTGGGTGCTGTGATTTCTGTAAGACCAGTTTTCTCATTCTTATCGAAGCCATTGCATTATCAACTTGTGCATCATCACTTAACGGTTGTGCATTGGGTAATATGATTGACTCAGCTTCATTTACATGTGATTTTTTTTTGAGATATTTTGCTTTCGCTCCAGTTTTTCTCATACTGCAAGCCAAGTTTTCTACACAAGGATTGTGTTTCGGTGAATGATTGGACACTTTGAGCGTTTCTTTGGCAGTTTTGCGTTCCACATACCCACCAACTGTATTTTTGTTTAGGATATGTTTTTAGTTTGTTTTTTTGTTCTATGTTTGAAATATGAGATGCATATGTTTTTACTTCTTTACCCAATGTATTAGTGGTATTTCTTTGGTATTTTTCTGTTGTTTTCAGTAGGTGTTTTGTGCTCATAATGCTTGTGTTTCAGGTGATTGATTTGAAATAAAAACATTTTGCTTGACCATTTTTCTTTCATCTTGCCAACATATGTCTTTTTGTTTTGAGTAGGGTTTGAAATCTGAGATACAGATATCTTTTTGTTTTCATTTACCAAAATCTTTTTGCTGTTTACCGGTATAGAATTTGATTTCATTGGTGGATTTTAAAATAATTATGTCCAGCTAAAACCTCATTTTCATCTTTAATTTGCTCTTTAGTTTCAACACTGGGGATTTTGGAATTTGAACATATGAATATGTATGTCACTGATTTCAAATCTTTTGAACATGGGTTTGAAACTGAAACGTAGACGTTCTCTAATATTTTTTGTCTGCATTAGTTTACTCTTTGTATTGTGTTTAATTCCCAAATGCTGGGTTGTTTTGTCAGGGGCAGTTTTATTGTGAGGCTTTGTTAAATCTGTTTTTGAATCAAAATTTGTTCTAACAAAATTATAGGTTTGACGCGTAAAAGCTGATAATGACTATTATCGAGCAACATATCAATAGTGCATTCAAAGTCATCATAAGGATTAAATGACGTCAAAATAAAACCAGATGGTTTGTCTTTTTAAAAAAAAAAAAATACTGAAGAGAGATTCCATTGGAAGCAATAAACACAAACAAGAGAGAAAAGTATCAGACTCGTTTTATTTTTTGCAACTCGAAAAAAACCTTAAAATGCATTTTGTTTTTGTAAATTTTATAGATTATTTGTTTTGTAAGTTTATCAGTAATGATACTGGGTGAATGTAATTGTACGAAAAGTGGGCAAACTACTTGAATTCTCCACTTATCTGGAGCTCTGTTATTATATATTCTCAGAACAATAGAAATAGCAAACGTCATGGTTTTATTGAGTATGTTCATAAGAGGTAGCATAATTTGCAACATCTCTTACGCCCCCTTGCACTGGTTTAAACGGTATTACTTTAAAACCCACAAATACTGGTTTTGAGTTCCAAACGGACCGGTAAGCACCATGTCCATACGTTACCCGTTGATGTGGTGGAAGTAACGACATTTTGTGGTGGAATAACGCCTCAGTGGGGTATAAAGGTAAGAAAATTACTACCAGCACCACCACCATCAACAACGAAAAGGTCAAGTCAAATAAATATGTAGCTGATATCTGTCTTATATTAAAATTAATTCACAGCCACACACATAAATATATATATATGCTTAGTTTCAACATACAAATAGTTTAATCCCTCGTAAAAAACATCATAAACAATAACGTAAAAAGTACCGGAATTGACGATCGTATGGAACATCCCTCGACACCCCAGTAGTTTCTGCTGCAATTTTGACTTAACGCAGAACTAAACACTTTATTAAATCTCTAACTATATAATATCCCTAAAATAGCTTCATGACACTCTCATATGTACTAATTCCCACAGACGACACATGGGCGATAGAAAGCCTGATCTTACACATTGGGGGAGATAAAAATCACGTGATAGCAACAATGACAGTTACATGACGTCATTGTGTAAATAAACATGGAAAACGTTAGTAGCAATCGGCCAATCCCGTCATTCCTATGACGTAACCAAATGGAAACCTGCGTATTAAATTCGAGTCGTGCTGCGAAGCAGTGTACGAGATGTTGCGAATGCGTTAGTAGTTGGCGACGTCAATGCGCAAAATGTGAACGAGATGCAAGAAAAAGAACCAATCATGGGTATCCGTTTAAGATAGGGAAATTCCTACCCTCGGTATAACTGTTTTAATTCGAACCTCGGCTCTCTGCCTCGGTTCCGATAAAAACAATTATACCTCGTGTTGGATTCCCGATCTTCACCGGATGCCCATGAAATAGTCTTATATTCCTCAATGATGTAAGTTGGAATACCGGATCTGATTAATCGTGTTTCATAATTATCAGAATATGCATTCGAATAGGAACTACCGTGATGTGTGTTCAAGGTGTGGGTTAGCACATATCCTTGGATACTGCCGTGCCGTCAATGCTACGTGCATTTTATGCCAGCGGAAAGGACATTTAGTGTTTACCCTACTTTTTCATCTAGTAAGTTGTCTCTGATTTTCAAACACTTGCACCATTTACTCACTTAGTGTTTACCTTAGTTTTTGAACCAATCAGATGGCTCAGAATTTCGAATACTGGCTACATTTACCATGAAGAATTTACTACAAGCAAGCGTTTTTCGCAGAATAGAGTGTGACCTATATAGAGACTACCGATAAAACTATGTTAAACACATAGAGTCTATGATGAGATTTCTCTCTAGATTTCTTTTCATAGCCTCTATCCTCTACTTTGCGCGTGAAAACAATCAATACCAGAAAACAAAATCCAAAAGTACAAGACAGCGTGACATCGAAAGGTTGACGGCATTTAGCAGAAGAAAAATAGCGGAATCGGTATTCGAGATGAATGGCAATTACATTGTACTTCAAACGTATGTATGACAACACTTCTTTGATCATCATTGATGACACCATTCGTTTTCAAAATATGTTACAAAGAAACTCGTCATTAATTGCAGAAAATGATGTGACCCTGTGCCATTGTATACAGCACAACCAATATAAAAGAGAAATAAAGATACTTCGCGAACTTCGGAATGAAAACAATTGCTTACAAGAACTGCATGATGTAACAAGTGAAAGAAAACTTGAAGTGGAAGTATGTGAATTGGAAGAAAGTAATGACATAATGAAAAGTAAATATAACGATATGTTAGTGGTGTGCCATTTCATAGATACCTATATTAACTTCTATACGGCTAACCCCCTCCCTACTTTCCTCTAGACCTAGGTTTTCATTTCGTAATTTAAAATCGGGAATCCAGGAATTTCATAATAAGTTTGTTTTAGTTCCTGCTGATAAAGCAGCTAATAATATAATAATTGTTTGACGCCTCCATTACGTCGATGTTTTATCTCAGGAACTCAGGAGTACTAATTCCTATACTCTAGTGCAATCTACTGAAGATAATGTTGTTTCGAGGCATATCGCTCAGTGCAAGATTTTAAGGCTGGAATAGACGAAAAGCAAAACAGACTCCCAACGATGTACTGGATTCCCAAATTACACAGACAACCATATAAAACCCATTTTAAATCTAAATCTATTTAATCCACCACTACAAATATCTCCAAACTTTTAACATATTGTCTTACTGCCGTTAAGGATCACGTTAAACAATATTGTGCTAAAGCTTATGAATACTCTGGGATTAATTTATTTTGGTCTATTACAAATTCAGGCGACGTACTTGATAAAATTTGCAATAAGCGTCAAGTTTCATCTATAATTACTTATGATTCTACATTATATACAACTTTACCACACAACCTTATCAAAGGCAAACTTATCACTCTCATTAAAACAACTTTTGCTAGGGAAAATACTATTTTTTTGGCCTTTAACAATATTAAAGCGTTTTTTCTAACAGCAGTTTGGACAATTACACTACGTATTACTTATTTTTTTATTAGATAATATTTTCGTCAGGTATGGAACTACTGTTTATAGACAAATTATTGGTATCCCTATGGGTACGAACTGTGCACCCCTTGTCGCAGATTTGTTTTTATATTGCTATGAAAGAGATTTCATGTTGAGTTGTTCACCAGATACCTAGGCAGATATTATTATCTCGGTATCTGGATGACATATTGAACATTGACAACCCTTTCTTTTCTACTATGGTTAATAATATATATCCTAAAGAACTTAAACTTAACAAAGCTAATAGCTTCTTTTCTCGATTTACATCTCCCTATTGAAGATGGTGAAATAATTAGCAAAAGCTATGACAAGAGAGATGATTTTAATTTTGATATTGTTAAGTATCCCCGTTTTGATGGGGATGTTCCCCGAGTAACTTCTTTTGGGGTCTATGTGTCTCAACTTATTCGTTTTTCTAGAGCTTATACTGGAATTGAGGACTTTCATATTCGTAATCTTTATATAACTAAAAAGCTACTCCATCAGGGCTGCCGTTACCATAAACTTCGTAAAACCTTCGCAAGATTTTATTATCGTAACCCTGATCTTCTTTCCAAATACAAAAGTAATTTTAAGAACTCTTCTGCGACAAGGACTATCACAACCTGACTTCTATGGTGACGTGATTTACAAACTTCGTAAGCTCCTTGGTCATGATCATACTATCTTTGTTAAACTTTTTAAAATGCTTATCAAAAGAGGTTATGACCCTATCATTTTGCAACGTGTTGGTGTTGAACCAATTTACAGTTCGCCACTATGCTTTCCTCTTTAATCGTGCGATGACCGGACAGGCTGTGAACCCTAAGGTGACGTCTACCTAAAGCCCAAAAGGACGGTGACGTTTGATGTTTGCCTTTAATCGTGTCTTGTCGTGCGCTCAACGGTTTATTCCCTTGTTGCTCTGGCTTCTGTCAAGTCACTGAGTACCATTTTTTTCGGCTTTCTAGGCTATCGTTTTTTTATTGATATAAACACGAGCACCTTTGTATTTTACTTATATTGCATATTAATGCTGCCTTGTTTGTTAGAGAATAGTTCATGGCAGGGACTTCTTTATTTACACTGTCCCGTTTTATTGGGATGACAGTAGGGTAAGTGTGAGGTTTGGCACACCCTGGAACCTGGTTTAAACCCCAGCGGCCTTTTTCCCACTGACTGTTCCAAGGCGGTATTCCTATTGTCAGCCCTTTTTGTGTTTGTGACGTCATATGCCTTCATTGCCATACATGTTTATCGTTTTGCGTGTTTTTGGGGTTTACTGTGTTCTGTGAAAGCTGAATTTCCTGTTCGACTTTTGTACTTGTTTTTGTTCTCTGAAGAAGGGCAATGCACCCATGACGTTTTACGAGGATGGGTTACACGCTTTCGAAAATATCAAGCAAAATGCAAATTTCAATATGAGGTCATGTCGACATTGATCTCGAACCTACTGACCCCAAACACATGTAACTATGAAGTTTTGAATATGGATGTTTTGGTTTTGACGTTAATGTACGGAATGAGTATTTAAATATAAGGTTATTTCGACCATTGACCGTTAACATACTGACCCCCCACCCCATCCCAACCCCACCAAAAAAACCCCAACAACACACACACAAAACAACAACAACAACAACAACAACACCAACAGACTTGTTCCTCTCACCAAAGACAATACATGAGTATGGATTTTATGGGGTTTACGTTATCGTTATTTTATGGTGGGACATACGGACGGATGGACAACCCCAAACTATTTGAAACGTGCGTATAAAATAAGTAAATGAAAGAGTATAATCATAATAACATGCACATTTAGCAAGTTGATATCTCCCGCCTTTATACACCTTTTTCAGACACACAATAATGGTTAAACATTTGTTGCAAATGAACAACAATAACGGAATTACTTTAAAATCCCGAACTTTACAATATGCCTTATACAATATTAAGACTTTTCAGAAAATAATAAAGGACAATAACTCCTATAACATGTATTTTTATCTGCTCTTGCTTCCTACACAAATCGTGATAACACGCTAGTGATCTTGCACATCTAGCTTGGTCAGGTTAGCTCTTATAGTTTTAGATGAGTAGGTGACACACACTATTACAACATTATGACTTCCTTATCATCATTACTTGCTAGTAATTTTTTTAATTCGGGTGTTGAGTAGAAGGCGAACACTGTTTTGAGACACACGGACGGTATACTTTTTCTTTAAGGCAAGAACTCTTGTAATTAGTACTTTACTTTCTACACATCGTTTCTTGGTATCAATTTTGCACACCTAGTTTTGCAAGGTTAGCAATATTATGACTTGACTTAGAATTAAAAAGGGCAATTTCTCCTGTATTATTTATCAGATTATCTACCCTTGTTTGCTGCACATGATTACATTGTAGTGATCTTGCACACCTAGTTAAGTTAGGTTAGCTTTTATAGTTTTAGTGGAGTAGGCAACACATACATTTTGCAATATCAAGATGACTTAAATCTATAAAGGGCACCAAGTCCTTTAATTTGTATCCGATGTATATAGCCTTGCTTCCTACCCTTGCTGGTGATCCTGCACACCAAGTTTGGTGAATGTATGTTTAACGGTTTTGAGGACAAATTTGCGGCATACGGAGAGACGGACAACGCCATTTGTATAACCCCCGCTTTCCGCGAAGCCTGCCTTATATTTATAGTTTGAGTTATTTTAAGTAGTAGATTTTGCTTCTTAAATATTGAAGAGATCGATGTTCAGTCTCATTTTAAAGGGACACATGGCAATCATGATTTTTTAAAAACTAGCGGCATCCCATTAGTTTTTCTATATGCAATGCATTGGCATTTGTTCAATCATTGCTGTTAATTATAAGAATTGTAATAAGCCACTTGTTTATGCATATTATTATTTTTTTATATTATTGCACCAATAGTATATTAAAACATATAGTATAATAAGACGAACTAGTGAATACTTAACATTTGATTTATTTAAATGTCACCAGGGTAAAAGTCAAAATTATACTATATATATAAATATATAAAATTTCAAATACTTCAAGATTGCCGTGTGTCCCGTTAAAGGAGTTGTACAAGTCGGGTTCTGTACGTGGGCCATCCAGGGAATTTAAAGTTGTCGGTCACGTATTCACGTAGAGTTATATGGTGTGCACCTACATCATTCGAAAGATGTAACGCTCTTGCACAGAAAAACACCTTAATTAGAACATTTTTGGAAATGGGTGCTCTCACAATACTAGTACTCTAAAGATGTATTAACATAACCATTAACACGTACATTGCATGCTATGATAAATTAAAGCAACACAATATACTTGTAACACGGAAATATGTTTTATTGTCACCGGTGTTTAGTCATGAATCGAAACTATTCAGAAAAAAAATAGAATTCCGTTTAGTTTCAATATTGTTAACATGTCTGATAAAAACTCTTTATCTGTATCAACGTTCGCTTAAAGTATAGATACACGGATAGTCATGGTAGTGAATAAAATCGAGACAAACTTGGCCCGAACATGGTCTCTTGGATTGCTATTACATGTCGTCAGTATAGTAACACATATATGATACTCTCTTAACATATACGTACAATTTATATTGTTTGTGTATAAGAACCTTAAACGTTTTTAGGAAATGTTTTATTTGTTAGGTTCATTGCACGTTTGTACCTATTACATAACCGCCTGATTCAGTTCTCAATATGCTGAGTCCCTATTCTTCTAAACCAATATCAAAATAATCCGTGTTTCCTCGTATTTGCATATATGTGTCCATCGATGTCAGTGTTTCTTTCACCGCTGGGATGGACGTTATTTCTTCGACCCATGCTGATAGACTGGGAAATCTCTCTGAGGTGATTGCCACCAGGGGGAGCATTGTTCCCAAGAGACGGACGCGCTCCAAATGTGGCCAGATGAAGAAGTCGATCATCATTGGCTTGTCACCTGTAATTGACAATTCTCTGTTTTAGTATATGGCACTTTTAGTATTTGTTCATTGCTTTTAAATCTAAAAACCGGTTTTAAGAATCTGTAAACCGATATGAGCTCCCAAAAACTGTTTTAGCTCGATAAACATATATATCGCTCGATATTCCTTTTAAAGAATCTTAAAATCGAAACCGTTTTTTAACTCAATACATTATCGATAATACAGATTTTGAGATGGTAACTGTCATTATGAAACTGGTATCTATGCCTATCAAATGTAACTAATATTATCAACTCCGTATCTACTCTTATCAAGTCGTAAAACCGGTTTTACGTTTAAAGATGAATGCCACCCTTTTTGTAGTATTATCAATTAACACATTCAGTAAAACATAAATTAGATCTATTTGATAAACTTATAAGACCTATTTTGAATTACGGCGCGGAAGTGTGGAGTTTTTCTACAGGACTTTGTGTTGAAAGAGTACATACGTAATATTGCATAAGCATTTTGCATGTAAAGCGATCTGCTCAAAATGATTTTATCTACGGGGAGATAGGGAGAACAGCATTGATTACACATAGATATGTATTAATAATAAAATATTGGTTAAAAATCATTTACTCGAATGAAAATAAATTTATTAAATATGTATACAGCATGCTTAGAACTGATGCCGAGGTAATGCCAAATAAAACGAATTGGGTTACATTGCTAAAGACATTATTGGGAAATCTTGGATTGTTTGATGCATGGCTATATCAGGGAGTTGGAAATAGCGATATATGTTTAAGCCTGGTAAAACAAAGATTACATGACAATTTTGTACACAATTGGCATTCACGTTTAGAACAGTCAAGCAGAGCTATTTTTTACAGAAACGCATGTGATACTTTTAGTCTTAAGCATTATTTAACCTGTATAAATATACCAAAATTTAGACAAGCGTTATCCAGATTGAGACTTTCCTCCCATAATTTAGAAATTGAGGCAGGTAGATGGCATAGACCATTAAGTATACCATTAGATGAAAGAAAATGTAGAGTTTGTAACAAGATAGAAGACGAGTATCATTTTATAATAGAGTGCACAAATTATAATGGTATTAGACTAAATTATATTGATCAATATTATTGGAAAAGGCCCAGCATGCTGACATTTTTAGAGCTAATAAACTGCGAAAATAAAAACAAATTGAAAAAAGTTAGTGTATTTGTATACAAAGCATTTGAAATCCGAAAGGATATTATTTTCCAATAACTAATCATTACAAAAGTTTTAAATTGTGTGTAAGTAAAGGGAAATATCATGTTGTAACGTGTTTTTTGTTTGTTTGTTTTTTTGTTTTATTTTTTTATTTTTAGACATAGAATATATGCAATTATTGTATATACACATCTGCATTATCTATGCATTGTCTTAAAGTTTGGTTTCGCTTTGTATTTCATAATAAACAATACGCAATATATACTCCGTTGCATTGTATATGCAAAAACTTTTGGTTATGTTTGATTGTGCTATGATATATAGATTCACTTAAAGTAATATCCTAGACGATATATTGTGCAACGCCACATGTATTTTGTTGTAATCGTCATGATTTATGTATCATTTGTTTGCTTTGTTTTGTTTAATATAATGAAATATATAATATAATATATATATATATATATATAAACTGAAAACATGATAGTTACATATTGCATTTAAATACATGTCTTTATATGTTTATAGTCATGTGTCTGAAAAATATATAAAACGATATTCATAATACGTAAAATAGAAATGTAAAATAAAATAAAATACAAATATTTACAAAGCAATGTCTATGGAATGTGAATTTTAATCTCGCGTGGGCTTACTCATATTTTGTATTACATATATAAAATAGATGATTTAATGATATGAAATTTTTTATACCATCTCCTCCATATGTACATTTGTTTATGTTGTTTCATTTAGTATTACCTGTCATTGTATTGTGTTAACTATTTGTATCCTCACAGGCCTTAAGGCCTATTGGAATTTTGAATAAAACATATACATTTAACTCTTAAACATCTAATGAACATTTTTTGATAGTCTCGGAGAGAAACCACTACTGAGTTGTATGTAAAAATAAGGATTATTTGCATGACGTAGATACTACTTTTACCACTGCCTGACTGCACGGGGAAATGAGGTAAATCTTGTATAGCTGCACAGCTATTGCCAGATAATTGATATTTACCTGTGGATTAATTTACCTGTTCAACGTTTTCTACGTCATCACATAAAATCTTATTCTCGCTTTTCACAGATATTGCAATGTGTGAATTGTAAATATCTATTGTTGCGTATTGATTTCGATTTAAATCAACATAAACAAGTTCATGAAACAAAACATGGCCGTTAATCGTCGGTAAATACTAATTATCGAGGGATAATGATAATCGTAATACAGATTTGATAATGACAGCGATAATGTGTATTTTAAACAGTTTATTATATACTCCTATTTGCCATGCACATGGAAGAGCTACTGCTAGAGTAATTCAGCATTTTAACGTTTCTCAGACTGACTGCAGTGTTGGGGAAGGGCACGAACGATAACTATACGTCACGTTACGGGACTACTACTACTAGGGTAGTTCAGCCCGACTGACTGTGGTGTTGAGGAAGGGCACGAACGATAACTCTACGTCACGTGACGAGACTACTACTGGCGGAGTTTTAAATTCTCGTGAGATTCTCGTGAATCGAAATATCCTTAACACTAATGTTGCAGTGATCACTGCTTAGCAAGCTGTTGCTGTTAGTCTTACACTGCACAGAAGTTATGACGATGTGATCCTTATACTTACCATGTAGAGTTCATCTCAGTAACCCGAATATTTTAACAAGGCTATTTCTCAGTTAACCCCCGTATTTTCACATTGAGATGAGTTTAATGCACGCAAAGTTTAATGCACGCAATTCCAAATGTGGTTACAAAAGCAAGACATTTAAAGATTAGTAGCAATGTTTGCATAAAGCGTCAGCCTCACATTCTTCCATAGCTTTGACAATTTGCGATCCAACATTTTGTTAGATTTTTCGTGGTGTGTTGGTGACGCCCTTGGTTTCACCCTTATTATTTAGACATACATTTGTAAGAATGTATTACTCTTTTTTTATTCTCATCATGTATTACACACAATATGGTTTATTTATGTCTCGATCTGTCGCTCATTACTATGCACAAAGTATCACACACTGGGCTAGTTCTGTTATCATCTTAAAAGCGTCAATCTTTCTACTGTGCTGGGTACCATCAATTTTTCTACTGTGCTGGGTACCATCAATCTTTCTACTGTGCTGTGTACCATCAACATTTCTACTGTGCTGGTATCATCAGACATCAAGTATGCGGAGAGTTATCACATAAAGCTGTGCTGGGTACCATCAGACATCAAGTATGCGGAGAGTTATCACATAAAGCTGTGCTGGGTACCATCAGACATCAAGTATGTGGAGAGTTATCACATAAAGCTGGCTTACCTCCAAAGAAGGTTGTCCCTCTACTTTTTAATTCCTTGTCAAATATATCCAGACCATCCTGTAAATCGTCTAAGTCCTTCTCGCCTGCTTCTGGACCAGACAGCTTGTAAAATGCACCTGTTATCTATATAAAGGGTAGTTATTAATTTAGCTATTTGTAACCTAATACTTAATTTCATGAAGTTATTATTTAGTATATACTTAATGTATATACTTAATTGCATTAAGTTATTATTTACTATATAGATAATTTCATTGATATATTAAGCTATTATTTACTATATACATAATTTCATTAGGTTATTACTTACTTATTACTTAATTTCATTAAATGCTTGCTTACATGCTTGCTTGTTGCTTGCTTGCTTGCTTGATGAGTGTCTTGCTTGCTTGCTTGCTTACTGACTTACTGACTGATTTACTTACTTACTTACTTACTTACTTACTTACTAAGTAACTTACTTACTTACCGACCGACCGAGCGACCGACCGACTGACTCTTATCTTTGGAGATCTTAAATACCTTTGTTTTCCTACTTAAATTTCGAATAGGTCTTTCCACTACACCGGCCTTTAAAGGTTCTCAGTATTGTTTAATCACCCTTAGGATATGTTGCCTGCTTTTTGATTTAGTCTTTTGACTGTTACCTGCGATACGCAGGCTTCATAATCGCTTTACCCAACTAAATACCATTTTGTTTATTTCGCCCATTGTTTTCTCGTTTTGGGCAAAGCGGTTTGTTAGAAACTGTGACCATACGCCGCTGGCCATGGAATGGTGTGAAAAAGACCTCATTGAAGGTTCCATGTTCACCGTCATATGCATACCATCTTCGGGATGGCTGAAACTTTTGTGCTATGACATTTTAAATATTGAATTCTGCTCAACCCGGGGCTAGAGGGCAAGAACAGTAGAAGGCAATTTTCACTACCGTTCATGAACAGTCTCAGTCAAACCGAGACTGCATTATATTTTGTATTTATCGTGTTCGACGATTTCCAAATTTCTCCTTTCATACGTTTTTTAACTTAACCCAGGCCTTGTAATGGACCCCGGCCCTTTAAGTTACTATAAAACGTGATTGTGGATGAACATTTTTATACGTTGTTGATGATTGATGTTAAATGTACTATAACAACGGTTCCAAAGCCATGTAAACATCATGGTAAATTTACTACTCCCTACCGCCGTTCAAAACCGCGTACATGTTGAAAAATTGCGAAGTTCCGGTTGTGATTTTGTGTATATGTACTCTTGTATTTATTAATACGCCGAGGACGAACACAATGACAATTGTTTGTGCATTCTGATGTAAATCATACACAATATCAAAACCTAACTGTTTTATAATAGTAGACAATTAAAAAAATATTCAGTCACAATTAAATGTAGTCGTAGTAGTCGTAGCTGTAGCAGTCGTAGTCGTAGTCGCAGTAGTAGTAGTAGTAGTAGTAGTAGTAGTAGTAGTAGTAGTAGTAGCAGTAGTAGTAGCAGTAGTAGTAGTAGTAGTAGTAGTAGTAGTAGCAGTAGTAGTAGTAGTAGTAGTAGTAGTAGCAGGCGTAGTCGTAGTAGTCGTAGTAGTAGTAGTAGTAGTAGTAGTAGTAGTAGCAGGCGTAGTCGTAGTAGTCGTAGTCGCAGTAGTAGTAGTAGTAGTAGTAGTAGTAGCAGGCGTAGTCGTAGTAGTCGTAGTAGTAGTAGTAGTAGTAGTAGTAGCAGGCGTAGTCGTAGTAGTCGTAGTCGCAGTAGTAGTAGTAGTAGTAGTAGTAGTAGCAGGCGTAGTCGTAGTAGTCGTAGAAGTAGTAGTAGTAGTAGTAGTAGTAGCAGGCGTAGTCGTAGTAGTCGTAGTAGTAGTAGTAGTAGTCGTAGTAGTAGTAGTAGTAGTAGTAGTAGTGATGGTAGCAGCAGGCGTAGTCGTAGTAGTCGTAGTAGTAGTCGTAGTAGTCGTAGTAGTAGTAGTAGTAGTAGTAGTAGTAGTGGTGGTGGTGGTGGTGGGGGAGGTAGTAGTAGTGGTAGTAGTAGTGGTAGTAGTAGTAGTAGTAGTAGTTGTAGTAGTAGTAGTAGTGGTGGTGGTGGTGGTGGTGGTGGTGGTAGTGGTGGTGGTTGTAGTTATAGTAGTAGTAGTCGTAGTAGTAGTAGTGGTGGTAGTAGTAGTAGTAGTAGTGGTGGTGGTAGTAGTGGTAGTAGTATTAGTAGTAGTAGTAGTAGTGGTGGTGGTGGTGGTGGTGGTAGTTATAGTAGTAGTAGTCGTATTAGTAGTAGTGGTGGTGGTAGTAGTAGTAGTGGTGGTGGTAGTAGTGGTAGTAGTATTAGTATTAGTAGTAGTAGTAGTAGTAGTAGTAGTAGTAGTAGTAGTAGTGGTGGTGGTAGTAGTGGTAGTAGTATTAGTAGTGGTAGTAGTAGTAGTAGTAGTAGTAGTGATAGTAGTAGTAGTAGTAGTAGTGGTGGTGGTGGTGTTGGTGGCGGTTGTGGTGGTGGTGGTGGTGGTAGTAGTAGTAGTAGTGGTAGTAGCAGGCGTAGTCGTAGTAGTAGCAGTCGTAGTCGCAGTAGTAGTAGTAGTAGTAGTAGTGGTGGTGGTGGCGGTGGGGGTGGTAGTAGTAGTAGTAATAGTAGTAGTCGTAGTCGTAGTAGTGGTGGTAGTAGTGGTAGTAGTAGTAGTAGTAGTAGTAGTAGCAGTAGTAGTATTAGTAGTAGTTGTAGTAGTCGTAGTAGTAGTAGTAGTAGTAGTAGTAATAGTAGTAGTAGTAGTAGTAGTAGTACGAGAGGCGCCCCACTTATATTTGAACACTTTTGTTTAAGGTGGTTTTTTTCAGCGGAAGTGATTGTCATAAAAAATACGTGATTTAATGATGTGAAACTGTCATTGAGAACGTATGCATTTAAAAATAATATCAAATTTCACGCGGTCCTTTTTAAATTGCATTTTGAATAAGGTGTACACCATTTTCTAATTTGAAGCCTATATGTTGCTGTTGCCGTGGAGTTTTACCTTAAACCAAATAATTGCACTAAATGCATATCATAATTGTTTAAACCTGTGTTTATAATTTAAATATGATCGTATGTTTTATTTTAAGACAAAAATATAGATGCTGAATCAAAAGCTCGACTTTTTATCGCAATATTAAAACATTGACAGATAATAGGAAAATCTGCTCCTGTGTTACTGATAATTTTATAAATTAACCAAAATAACTGTTTTTATCATATTTTGTGATATAAAAACATGAACAGTTATTGTTGATGTATATCATATATATATATCGTATACCTTATAAAGATATATTTGGTAAATCAATATATTATTTTTATCATTATTTGCAAATGTGTGTGTTTTGACCCTACATTTTAAGTTATATATTTTTCTATCTTTTCTTTTGAGAAACTTATGAAACATGTTTTTTATAGCGGAGAAAGTCACAAAAATGCCTGCAGTTAATGTTTTGAACTAGACGCTTTCGTAAATTTAGTCATTTTCATAGTTGAATTTCATGTTAATTTTCGCGAAAATCTTGAAAATCGACAAATTAAAAAAAAATGCATATTACACTTTTCTACGTTCAGGCATGGACATATCGGATTACTATAACCTTTAACGATATTTTAAAAGCATTTGTGTTAAAATTTGTATTGCAGTTATTTTTATAATTGACGATTTTTGCTTCAAAATGTCATTCTCTACCCATTTTCAAAAATGCGGATGCAGCAACATTAGGAAGCACATAATAGTGCATGTCATAATGTTTCATATCGAAGGACATTACAATCAACATATTCGGCGAGAATTTCAAGATAGTTGATTCAGTTACACAATAAAAGTGTTCAAATATAAGTGGGGCTCCTCGTAGTAGTAGTGGTGGTAGTAGTGGTAGTGGTAGTAGTAGTAGTAGTAGTAGTAGTAGTGATGGTAGTAGTAGTAGTAGTAGTAGTAGTAGTAGTAGTACTAGTAGTAGTAGTAGTAGTGGTGGTATTAGTATTATTATTATTATTATTATTATTAGTAGTAGTAGTAGTAGTAGTAGTAGTAGTAGTAGTAGTAGTGGTGGTGGTAGTAGTAGTAGTAGTAGTAGTAGTAGTAGTAGTAGTAGTGGTACTAGTAGTAGTAGTAGTAGTAGTAGTAGTAGTGGTGGTGGTAGTGGTAGTAGTAGTAGTAGTAGTATATGTAGTAGTAGTAGTAGTAGTAGTAGTAGTGGTAGTGATGGTAGTAGTAGTAGTAGTAGTAGTGGTGGTAGTAGTATTAGTAGTAGTAGTAATGGTAGTAGTAGTAGTAGTAGTAGTAGTGGTAGTAGTAGTAGTAGTAGTAGTAGTAGTAGTAGTAGTGGTAGTGATGTTAGTAGTAGTAGTAGTAGTAGTAGTAGTAGTAGTAGTAGTAGTAGTAGTAGTAGTAGTAGAGGTGGTAGTAGTAGTAGTAGTAGTAGTAGTAGTAGTAGTAGTAGTAGTATCAGTGGCAGTGGTAGTAGTGGTAGTAGTAATAGTAGTAGTAGTAGTAGTAGTAGTAGTAGTAGTAGTGGTAGTAGTAGTAGTAGTAGTAGTAGTTGTAGTAGTGGTAGTAGTAGTAGTAGTAGTAGTAGTAGTAGTGATGGTGGTAGTAGTATTTTATTAATCGGTTTCATTGCAATAATGTTACTAAGTGTCTGGTGGTGGTTGTGGTGGTGATGGTGGTGGTGGGGCTGGTGGTGGTGGTAGTAGTAGTAGTAGTAGTATTTTATTTATCGGTCTCATTTTAATAATGTTAATAAGTGTGTCTGTCTCTTTATAGGAAAGGATCTTAACAAGTAAACTTTAGGATTTATTTCCAATGATTGAAGAACAAATACAAAATTAAAGTGTAACTTTATCAACATGAGATATTGATCGGATACGAATCAGAAGGTGATCAAAATTAATTCAAGCACAAATGTAAGCATGTCCTCAGCCTACAATTGAACTGAAAAACTCACTCAGCCACTATATTTGTTTCCATATCAAACTCACTCAGCAACTATATTTGTTTCCATATCAAACTCACTCAGCAACTATATTTGTTTTCATTTCAAACTCACTCAGCAACTACATTTGTTTCCATATCAAACTCACTCAGCAACTATATTTGTTTCCATATCAAACTCACTCAGTATCTATAGCCTATGTGTTTCCATATCAAACTCACTCAGCAACTATATTTGTTTCCATATCATTTTGTAATTAGCGTTCATCACATGAGTTATACAGGCAAACATGATCATCACGGTTGCGTGATAACTTTAGTTCTGTATATTCTCTCGAGTTATTAATCCTGAATTATTTTGACTTAATTATAATTCAATAAAAGTATTACAGTTTGATGATTTAATTTTTTCTTTGTTATATATAATCAACTCTAAGTAATATGAGGGAAAACAATCTTGCTTTGAAACATTCAAATCATTGTTAAAGTAGCTATCCCGCCAACAACAGCCACATTTTATAACATACGTACACAGTTTCTTCACATTCTGACGACGACGAGGTATATATATATATACTTTACCTATTTTCAAACACTCTGGACACAACATAAACGGCTTTAAACAGTCAAACCAAACTCTAAAACTGGAGCTGCGATTTCAGAGTTATCAACTCGTAATTCATTTCACGCATATTCAATAACGAGTATTTTAAGAACCCGTAAATGAAACTTTACTTTTAATCGGCACGTATACATTATTACATGACATGAACACCTGGCAGGAGTTTTGATAAACGTTTTTGAAGCGTATTTTTACTGTTACTTGGAAGCTTAGTATACTAACAATTTGCGAATATGCATGTTATGCAAACAAACTGACGGGACGCCGCGATTTTAAAAACAATTATGATGGCCGTGTGTCTCCTCTAACATTACCTTAGAATATCGTTCCATCAGCATTCTGTCATTTGCTCTCTTGAGTGGGTCAGCATGGTTGAGTTTCTCTCCTGGGAACACTTCATCCACGTAGTCGTTTACTATTGTCGAATCATAAACAGTCGCGTCGTCCTTCTGTAGGGAGGGCACCTGTCCCAATGGATTTATGTTTTCAAGGTACCATTCTGGCTTTTCTTTAAGGTTGATGTTAACAGTTTCGTGCCTGAATAATGATTTGCAGGCAAGAATAACTAATTACATAAAGGATATATAAATGTTTTTTTAAAACCAGACTGTGAAACTTTCGGCGTTTTTTAAAATGTAAAATAACTGGAAGATGAAAAGTTTTATTTAAAAAAAACACATCTAGATTACAAGACGGTTTAGGAGAACATCTCCAGACGTGTTTATGTTTCGCAGATGTAACAATAACATCTAGAATACAAGACGGTTTAGGAGAACATCTCCAGACGTGTTTAAGTTTCGCAATTTAAGAATCCAAGTCCATTGTGGAATTTGTAGTACTCTGTACTTGGCAATCAAATTTAGGTCGATTTCAGTGTCTCTTAATTTTGGCAAAATTATAATTATAGGCCAACAACAACTAATGGTGTGTTTACTGTAACATGGATAATCAATTTGCGTATTTTAAATCGAACACATTATACCTTCACACAAATATAAACATTAAATAAAATAATTGTATTCAGCATTAAACAGTAGTAATACAGTTATGTAGATTAATGCATTTAATTGATGTATTTGTGTTCTAAAATTATAAGCTGTATTATAGTTCTGTGTGTATCATTGTTTATATATGCTCTCCTACAAATGGAGGAAATAAATGTATATATTTATATGAGAAACAAATGAACTGACTAGTAAGGTCAGCGAATCGTACCAAGAACACCAAAGAGATAAAAAAAAAAGCAAGCGTGTAATACACATGTATACTCAGTAACTCAGTATACAAGGACTTTAGTTTAAACGAAAGAAACTATCCTCCACAAAATAAAGAAAATATTAAATAATTATATATACATACGCTATATTTTTGTGTAAAAGAATTATTCTCGTCCTCTGGGCGAATGGACAGAATCGCATGCTGTATAGCCGTAACGTGTTGGGCTCCAGCTCAGGGAACTCGCTCCCTGGAAGATATAACGATACTTATTGTATTGTGCTTTATAAAACAAGAGGCCCAAGAGGGCCTGTGAACGCTCTACTGGCTGTTATACCATTGATGAATCGAGTCGTACTACATGGTGTCTAGAGTGTACACAAGGTTTTTCAAGTATTTGACCTAGTGACCTAGTTTTTGACCCCATGGGACCCATTTTCGAACTTGACCAAAATATAATTAAGACAACATTTCGACAAAGTTTCATCAAGATCGGGTCAGAAATATGGCCTCTAGAGTGTACTAGTGACCTAGTTTTTGACCCTGTGTGACCCTGTGTGACCCATTATCGAACTTTAGCAAGCTATAATTGAGACAAATATTCTGACAAAATTGCATCAAGATCGGGTCAAAAATATGGCCTCTAGAGTGTACACACGGTTTTTCCAAAGTTTGACCTAGTGACCTAGTTTTTAACACCATGTGACCCATTTTTGAACTTGACCAAGATATAATTAAGACAAACATTTTGACAAAGAGTGTACACAAGGTTTTTCCAATATTTGACCTAGTGACCTAGTTTTTAACCCCATGTGACCCATTTTCAAACTTGACCAAGATATAATTAAGACAAACATTCTGACAAAGTTCCATCAAGCTTGGGTCAAAAATATGGCCTCTAGAGTGTACACAAGGTTTTTCCAATATTTGACCTAGTGACCTAGTTTTTAATTTCATGTGACCCATTTACGAACTTGATCAAGATATAATTAAGATAAACAATTTGACAAAATTTCATCAAGATTGGGTAACAAATATGACCTCTAGAGTGTACACAAGATTTTTCAAGTATTTGACCTAGTGACCTAGTTTTTGACCCCACATGACCCATTTTTGAACTTGACAGAGATTTCATTGAGACAAACATTCTGACAAAGTTTCATCAAGATCAGGTCAAAAATATGGCCTCTAGAGTGTACACACGGTTTTTCCAAAGTTTGACCTAGTGACCTAGTTTTTAATACCATGTGACCCATTTTTGAACTTGACCAAGATATAATCAAGACAAACATTTTGACAAAGTTTCATCAAGATTGGGTCAGAAATACGGCTTCTAGAGTGTACACAAGGTTTTTCAAGTATTTGACCTAGTGACCTAGTTTTTAACCCCATGTGACCCATTTTCAAACTTGACCAAGATATAATTAAGACAAACATTCTGACAAAGTTGCATCAAGCTCGGGTCAAAAATATGGCCTCCAGAGTGTACACAAGGTTTTTCCAATATTTGACCTAGTGACCTAGTTTTTGACCCCACATGACCCATTTTTAAACTTGACCGAGATTTCATTGAGACAAACAATTAAGATAAACATTCTGACAAAGTTGCATCAAGCTCGGGTAAAAAATATGGCCTCTATAGAGTGTACACAAGGTTTTTCCAATATTTGACCTAGTGACCTAGTTTTTAACTTCATGTGACCCATTTTCGAACTTGATCAAGATATAATTAAGATAAACAATTTGACAAAGTTTCATCAAGATTGGGTAACAAATATGACCTCTAGAGTGTACACAAGCTTTTTCAAGTATTTGACCTAGTGACCTAGTTTTTGACCCCACATGACCCATTTTTGAACTTGGCCGAGATTTCATTAAGACAAACATTCTGACAAAGTTTCATCAAGATCAGGTCAAAAATATGGCCTCTAGAGTGTACACACGGTTTTTCCAAAGTTTGACCTACTGACCTAGTTTTTAACCCCATGTGACCCATTTTCAAACTTGACCAAGATATAATTAAGACAAACATTCTGACAAAGTTGCATGAAGCTCGGGTCAAAAATATGGCCTTTAGAGTGTACACAAGGTTTTTCCAATATTTAACCTAGTGACCTAGTTTTTGACCCCACATGACCCATTTTCGAACTTGACCGAGATTTCATTGAGACAAACATTCTGACAAAGTTTCATGATGATTGCATCAGAAATGTGGCCTCTAGAGTGTACACAAGCAAAAGTTAACGGACGGACGGACGACGGACGACGGACGGACGGACGACGGAAGACGGACAACACACCATCCCATAAGCTCTGCTGGCCCTTGGCCAGTAGAGCTAAAAAAACACAATAATGTCAGAACCAATCCAATTTTGTTGATAATGGAAGTCGAGAAAATATAAATAGCTACTGCTTTTCAGTTCTAAATGTTTTCTTTAGTACTAATATTTTTGACTTAATTAAGCCTTTGAAAGGTTACCATTTGTTACCGTCAACCGATCTAACTCTCTTTTGGTTGTATATTCTCTACCTACCATAGAGCTACGACTCTTGTCCATAGGAATATCGATACAGTATGCGAAACGATCCCAGTTCGCACTTTCCGGGAAATAGGCGTTTGCATATTCGATTTAGTATCATTAAACCTTTAAACCGCGAAACCACGGCGTCACTTTATGACGTCGATCGTTTGAACATGACATAACAAAATAATCGAAACTTTCTCACAGTGGAATGGTCGCTTTGACATGACACAAGACATTCCTCTATTTTGTGGGGGAAAATGACTTTAAATATATATTTATTAGTGTTTATGGTTATACTTTTTTGTACGTGATTTTTTATTATTATCTGGTTCTGACTAGTTTTACCTGTTTTACCTGGTAAAATAGTCGTGTATCTCACTTATTCACGTGCAAAGTGAGTACACAGTGTACATATACTGAAATTGAACTGCGTTCGATCATTGGAGATATGACAGGCTAAGTAGCGTGTTGCAGTTTACAAGGTTTTCCCTTCCACCCACCCTTAATGATGATAATATGTATTAAGAGTGTATAATTAGATGCTGATATGTATTTTTGTATTTTGTAGTTTGGTTCAATGCGAGTGCGTACGTAATCTACAGCGATGTGTTCCGGACAATGAAGAGTTCTCAAAACTCTCTTTTTTCCATTAATCTGTTATAGTGACTGGGACAAGCCACACAGCAATAAGTGGTTGTGTGTTTTTCTTTTGGAACCATCTCCGGATTAAATTGTGTTTATGTTTATTGACAGAAACCGTTCAAAATGCTTTCATGAATTAATAGTTTTCATTCTTTGTATGCATTTATTGCATATATGTTGTCGATTGATTTGTGATGATTTGAAGAAACGAAGTCGAATTATACGCTATGTCTGTGCATATCGGTACCTATACTGTGTTTATTTGTTATTTATGTCACAAATAATAGGTATATAAATTATTGCAATAATGATTAATAAATAATTTATGTTTGGCTGAATGAAATGAAAGAAAACATAAGCAAATTTATTCGTTCACAAACTTGACACGTACCTCAATTCGAGCATTTTTTTTATCACACGCCTGTATAACCGGACATCCTCCACGGTGCGATTCCCGTTTTAATTTTTTAATAAGGAAGTCCCACCAGGAAGTACACACCAAATACACAATATAAAACCACTAATCGAAAAAGTATGTTTCACTTCATAAAAGCATACATTAGAATTAAAAACGAATACGAATTAAAGATGAAGTAAATACGAATTATAATGAAAATCTTACCAGACTTGAAAGCCTTTTGTGTCGGCATTGTGTTCTTACGTGTGTGGTGTTTAAATCGGACAAATCTTTATGACTGTTTATCTCGGGTATACCGTAACTCCAGTTAGACAACGAATACGAAGCTATATTGGTAGTATGTTTAGTTTGTTTCGTGAAATTGCTGTATATAAGGAGATCTGGGTATAGTAGAAGTACAAAGTACTAAGCCCGATAAGATGAGCATACCCCGTCCTACCTTTTAACTATGTGTAATCGTACACCGGATATTGCTACCACTGAATCGGTGAAAATATACAATATCAGGAAGATACACGTCAACGAGCAGCAGAAAATCGAATACTCGTCACTGCTACAACTGAAAAGGTTTAGTAAGACCTTTTCACGTATTTTTTCTGTTCATAAACCTGCCAATTGCTAGAAAATACAGTCTTGGTTTATTTCAAACATGAGGCTGGTACTTCAAATTTTTGACGCTAGGTAGACTTTTATTTACAAGTTCTCTTATATCACGACATATACATGTATATTCTGTACAGACCCCGAGGCTTTGTTATCAGCAAATAAAATTTAAACATTTGTTTACCATTTTGTTTGTTTAAATTCTTCAGAATTACGTTTATGTTAAAAGGCCGGTGTGCGGACAATTGCACTTATTGTGTACGGCGTATTGCCGTGAAAAATGAAACAACTGTACGGCGTATTGCTTAACTGTACGGCGGTTTGATTTTGTTTATACACATAAACACTTCATTTTAAGAACTTCTATTTGATTAAAGCTCTTCTCTGACAAATAAAATTCATAAATCTGTATGACTCAATGCAATCTTCAAGATTACCGTGAGTTCCTTTAATACAGTCCCATGTACTATTCTTAAAATGTTTTGTTTCTACATTAGCGTTACACATTTCTTTTTTAGAAATCATCCGTTTGACGCCAAGAGGGCTAATCGCAAAGCAAACAGACGGCCGATTACCATCGCTGAACCAGATCAAGCAGCAAGAAACGTGGCACCAGTGAGACAATTTCATAAGTGTGATAAAAGCAAAATCCTTACACACAAACAATTAGGTTTTTGTTTTAATGACGAAAATATGCATATCTGATCTGATATCATGTGTTATTGTGTAAACCGGACCTATTAAACTACTGATTTACGGTTCATTAAAGCTTGATTGTTTACAGTCTCCATGTGGGAACGTTTTTTGTTTAAATGATGTTTTACGTCATTTGAACAGGATGCAAACCACCAACTTTTTTTTCCTCGACATAATCAGTACTAGTGTATTCCCCTCCCACTTCCCCACGTCCGTAAGAATCGACACTTTCTCACAGTGGAGATGTATGAACATGTATTTGTGTGTGATGGGATGGGGGTGAGTGGGGGTTATGTGTGGGACTTGGGATTAAACGTCGCTTTTGACAATCTGTCAGTCCTATCATGCACTTTTCAATGTTTTTTCCCGACCGGGTTGTGGTGAGAGGCGGGCAAATTAGCGAAATGAGAAATTGTAGAAATGTACAAATTAATTGTCTTATTTCCCATCCTGATGGCAAACATGCATGTATTATTCCCTATGAGGTTGGAGTTTATATTACAATTTTATACCAATGTTGGTACGGGATCTGTCTAATTCCCTACCCCGGATAATTATGTTCTCTCTACTCCACGGGATGTGCTCGCAGCCCCACCCTCTCCCACATCCGGTGGGGGTGGGTAACATTAATAGGTGTATCACGACGGTGTCTGCTTGAAGCAGTAAACTCAGTGCTCATGGTTATAGTGCTGCCCCTTGGAATATCACGCCGTACCCCACCACCAAGTCACATTATACTAACACCAGGCCTACCAGCCATAGTAATATACTTTATATGCTGAACATCAAGCAAAGAAGCTACTATGACACTTTTTATGAAGTCTTTGGTATGACCCAGTCGGGAATTGAACCCATGACCTCCGCATGTGAGCCGGGCGCCCTACCACTAGGCCAAGCCGTGAACATTTTGATATTCTGAAAAGTGGTTCCAGGTTTGATTTCAGAGAAATGAACCAATACAACTAGTAAATGTATCAGCATCCTCAAAAAAATTCTTCTCACTCTGTCCTCCCCTAACACTACTTAAAGCTACCAAACCCATATTAAAACAACATGCTTATTCGTGGGTTCTGACTTACACGTACTAAACATGTTCAGTGGAGTGCGTGGCACAGTGGTAGAGCGCCGAACTCCAGATCGAGAGGTCGTGGGTTCGATCCTCGCCGCGGCCACGTTATTTATCCTTGAGCAAGAAAATTAATCCACATTGCTTAGTACTGGTTCTACCCAGGAAGCCATCGAGAGTGATTAGTCTAAGTTGCAATAACTTGTTTCGCAATCGATGTAAAATAAATATGTTTAAACTAAACATGTTCAGTGATAAAAGGTTTTTAGAGTAAAGTGCGTCTAAAGCTATACAGTATACATGCACATTAAACATGATACTAACACACACAACCTATTCAGGGATGAAGTAGTTGATGTACGACATCCACTCTAAAACTGAATATACGACAGAAATGATCACTTTTAGCCAATTTACATTCAGGTAAAAATATTGATTTATGAGATATATTGAAAAAAGTGAAATTATTTTGGCGCACATTACTAAGGCTTTTCCATGGATAAATCATACGATTCATGAGCGGCCAAAAACACACCAGTCACGTTATATAAACAGATGCTTGGTGTAAAGATCAGATGAAAAATGAAGCAACATGAAGCATGTTTAAAATATCAAGGGTTATAACTCTGGCGTTACTAATCCGATCTAGCTGTTTTTCGAAAATGTCCGAACTTGCAGTGTTATCAACAACCTGTCTTAGTATATCGCATGAAGAACGAATATTTATCGAGGCAAAATTTAACAGACAACGGACAACTCGCCATCCATAATTACTAGAATGACAACAATGCTGCACTATGATCAAGTCTTATTTAGAAAAAAAGAGGAAGATATTTGAAATTTGTAGAGAAATAATGAATCACATATATGAAACAATATACAATCATGCTAGTTCTGACTCTGAAAATACATTAATGGGTCATAAATATGCTGTTAATCGGGTTAAAATGCAGTTTAGTGCAATAAGTGTACACGCATTGGGTTATAAATGCATATGCAAAGCTAAATTTCACTGGTGGTTAGGAGGATACAGATCGACTCTTTGAAATGTCAACGTTTCAGTCCAAGAAAACGCCTAAAGGAAAGGAAGTTATATATATTTATTGAGATTCATACACTATTGACTCTGTGAATGTTAAACCTCCCACCACCACCACCACCACCCCCACCACCCCACCACCTATCCCCTGTACTTGTCGCGAAGTATGTTTTTTCAAAGAACCTGAGAAAAAAGAAGCCCTCACATTTCTCAAAGCTGGTGTTCAAATGCTGAGAATACTGAATAGTACTGAACAGTTTGAATAAATCCTTTGCCACTCACGCTACATTGAATAAATCCTTTGCCACACACGCTACATTGAATAAGTCCTTTGCCACACACGCTACATTGAATAAATCCTTTGCCGCACACGCTACATTGAATACATCCTTTGCCACACACGCTATATTGAATAAATCCTTTGCCACACACGCTGCACTTGTGTTTAAAATTCAGCTCATGCTTACTTTTGATGGGCAATTGTAGCCGAAATATACTTTTGCACGTTCTTCCACATTGGGCACACATGTTGTACTACAGTGGATGACTGTGTCCTCCAGTCGATTATTGTGTCTCTTTCTGTAGATTACTGATCGGAGCACGATTGACAGAAATATGTCGTTTATAGTGTCTTCTGAAATTACTCCTGTCCTTTGTTTTGTATCCACACTCGCATGACAACTCTGTCACTGTCTGTATCCATTAAGTCGCCGGATATACCCAAGGACTGGGCGCTGAGATCTACCTCAGAAATAAAAAGGGTTACATTCATATTTTTCGGATATGTTCAATCTTTTCACAAAGCAAGGCGTATTGCAATGGTGTGTATGTGGGTGGGGGTGGGGGTGGGGGGGGTGGGGGGTGGGGTGGGGGGGGGGTTGATGGATGATGGGGATGTGGCGGGGCGGGGGTAGAATATAAATATCACATATAAAGGAAATACATTCTATTGGGAGTGGGGGAGGAGGGGTGGCGTTACATACTAGTATGTAACATTGTATTTTACTTTCGCATATATGTATAAATATGTATAAAGGAAACATGCCGTATTGTTTACCTTAGGTATTTTTCAACTTATCCCATTACACTTGGAGTAAGTCGAACTAACAATAGACATTTGATATTAGACCTTTGGCTACTGACGCACATGCAATCGACATATACGGATAGATTTCAATGCAATATGCCATACACAGTTGTGGCAATACGACGTATAAATATTCAGTCACAGCAAGCAATATTCCGTACACCGGCCTTTAAAAATAAACTTGATTCTGAAATATTTAGACAACCAGAACAGAAAACAACTGGTATAATGTTATATTTTGATAGCATCCTCGCTGTATGTACGTCCTAGACATGTATATGTCGTGATGTAAGAGAACGTGTAAGTAAAAGACTACTCAGCGTCAAAAATTGAAGTACCACCGTCATGTTTGATTCACTCTGGAAATTAACCAAGACTGTATTTTCTAGTAATTAGCAGGTTTATGAACAGATAAAATACGTGAGAAAGTCTTACTATACATTTTTAGCTGTAGCATTGACGTGTATTTGTTAAAAAATCGATTTTCTGCTGCTCGTTGACGTTTATCTTCCTGATTTTGTATATTTTCATCGATTCAGTGGTAGCAATATCCAGTGTACGATTACACAACGGTGGTTAAAAGGTAGGACGGGTATACTCATCTTATCGGGCTTAGTACTTTATGTTAACATACATATTGGGTAAACGTGCTCTATTATTTGAACCTAGCCGTTACAATATAACATATAACAGGCCTAATAAATAAACCAAACGTGATTTACCCTTAAAGGGACACACGGCAATCCTGAAATGTTTATCAAACTTTAACATTAATTAGCATCGATTTATTTATCCAGTATCATCTTGACTTTAAACCTGCTTTCATATAATTAAATGTAATGTTGAGTTTCCTTTTGTTTTCGCCTTAATCTACCATAGGTTTAAATTATACACTTTTTGGTGCAATATAATCAACAGTTAATAATATGCAAAAAACAAATTTGCTTTAAAGTATTCTTTAAATAACTATTAATGATTGAACGAATGCAAGTTATGTGTAGCTAAGGGATGCCGCGAGTTTTTAACAAATCAAGATCGTCGTGTGTCCCTTTAACGTTAGCACACAGAAGTATTAATTTGAATTTATATCTGCTTGCATATAATAAAAAAATAGCAATACAATTTGGAATTTCAATGTGTCTTACTTTCCGAAATTGTTTGTGGGACCATACATTCGCCGATTTGTCCGTCCGTTTTTCCGTCGGTCCGTTCGTCCGGAGCATAACTTGGAAACTACTAATATGACTGGAAAACATCTTCACACAATGATAGAGAGTAATGAGAGGAAATGCAAGAACCATAAACCAATCATTGGTCAAATTAGAGTTACTGCCATTCGCAATTTTAAGGAAACGTATCTTGGACGAAACTCAGTGGCACCGGTAAGGATTAAACCCTGGTCCTCCGGTTTTTAATCTATCGCGTTATACACTATGACACGCCAATATGAACACTACTAACTGGATTGGAACTCTCTAGCTTCATTCAAATTAGAGTTATCGTCCGTTTTTATTTCATAATCGTTAATCTTCTCCAGAGCATAGCTTGAAAACTACTTACGGAACTGGAATGAAACTTCACACAATGATAGAGGGCAGTGAAAATACGTACAGTATGCATGAACCATAACTCTATCTTGAGCTCGAGTAAATAAAGAAGCATCCTTCTTTTTTCACTTTCATTTATTTATATATAACGCTTATAAGACACCTCTCGTCTTCTTTCATTGGTACGCACAGTATGTTATTTCTTTTGACTTTTGTCTAAGGCAATAATTACTCATATCCTATAATAACACACAGACCTGCATACATTTATTATAATAATTATTTTCTTTAACTTTACGCTTTATGTCTACCGATTACACTTCATTCAAACAAGCAAACAATTCAAACAATATCCATTGGTTCCACCGATACTCTTATTCTTCATTGTTCCACTATAGGGGCAATATATTATTGGTACAATATAATCAACAAATGGTAATATTTCCTTTTCGAATAATTATAAAATAATGTTTTACAAATCTGCAAGTCATGTGGACAAACTAACGGGATGCCGTGATTTTTTATAAATAAAATATCGTGTATTCCTTTAAAAATGGTGTTGCACTTTTCTTAGACAACTTGTATTTAAAAGGGCTCTAAAACATGGAAAAAGGTGAAAGAATTGTTAAACTTCAATACCAAATGCAAGAAATATGACTTATTGAAAATGAATAGAGGCGTCCATCTTGGAATGACGAAGTGACCATATAATGGCATATTGAACTGTCAATAAAACAAATAAAAACAGTAATGGTATTAACAAATATTTATTTGTTCTAGTTTTGCTTATATACTATTACATGCTCATTTTATGATTTTACGTTCACTTGCAGTGATTTTTCTTTTATAAAAATATGATAATTAATATATGACAGGCAATTTGTTCTCTTGAAGGTTACATTATGAGCTAAACATCTGCATGGTCGATACCCTCGTTCTATGAGCGGGAGTTACCACTAATAGTATTTTATGTTCAAATCAACCAATCTAATAAATACTGAATGTGGATCCCGTTGAAGCAACAAACATAAACAAGAGATAAAAGTTGCAGACTCGGTTGTATTGAGTCTGTTCATGTTATGTGCAACATCTCTCACGCTTCCTAGCATCGACTTAAGCGATATTTTATTCTAACGCCACGAGAAAACATCACCAGACGACAGGGAACAACAATCAGACGATATCCGTGGGAGAAGTCGTACAGATCCATGATGTCTCACCTCGGGTATACCGTAACTTCAGTTAGACAACGAATACGAAGCTATATTGTCGACTATTTAGTTTGTTTTATGTAATTGCTGTATATAAGGAGATCTTGGTATAGTAGAAGTACAAAGTACTAAGCCCGATAAGATGAGCATACCTCGTCCTACCTTTTAACCATGTGTAATCGTACACCGGATATTGCTACCACTGAATCGGTGAAAATATACAAAATCAGGAAGATACACGTCAACGAGCAGCAGAAAATCGATCACTGCTACAACTGAAAAGGTATAGTAAGACATGTTCACGTATTTTTTCTGTTCATTAACCTGCCAATTACTAGAAAATACAGTCTTGAGTTTATGTCCACGAAGAATCAAACATGAGGCTGGTACTTCAATTTTTGACGCTGGGTAGACTTTTATATACAAGTTGTCTTATATCACGACATATACATGTATATTCTGTACAGACCGCGAGGCTTTTGTTATCAACAAATAACATTTAAACATACATTTGTTTACCGTTTTGTTTGTTTAAATTCTTCAGAATTCCGTTTATGTTAAAAGCCCGGTGTACGGACAATTGCACTTATTGTGTACGGCGTATTGCCGTGAAAAATGTAGAAACTGTACGGCGTATTGCTTAACTGTACGGCGTAATGATTTTGTTTATACATATATGTTTTTAGTTTAAGAGCTTCTATTATATTCAAGCTCTTCTCTGACATATACAATTCATAAACCTGTGACTCAGAATGATGGTCGATCCCACCGGATTAATAAAACGAGCCGCTTATTTTAATGCTTGATAACATCTTCAAGATTACCGTGTGTTCCTTTAGTACAGTCCCATGTACTATTCTTAAACTATTTTGTTTCTACATTAGCTTTACATATTTATTTTAGAAATCATCCGTTTGACGCCAAGAGGGCTAATGGCAAAGCAAACAGACGGCTGATGACCATCGCAGAGCCAGATCAATCAGCAAGCGGCGTGGTACCAGTGAGACAACTTCATAAGTGTGATAAAAGCAAAATCCTTACACACAAACGATTAAAAAATTGTTTTAATCACGAAAACAATAATTTATGCATATATGTATCTGATATCATTATGTTATTTTGTAAACCAAACATATTAAACTACTGTTTTACGGCTCATTAACGCTTAGTTATTTACAGTCTCCATGTTGGAATGTTTTTTTGTTTGAATGATGTTTTACGTCATTTCAGCACATATTTGTGACGGTCGATATTTAGAAGTTGATGCAGACCACCTACCTTTTCCTCGATAGAACCAGTATTAGATTATTCCCCTCCCACTTCCACCACGTACGAAGAATCGACATTTTCTAACAGCGGGGATGTATGTACATGTATTTGTGTGTGATCGGGGATAGGTGGAGGTAGAATCCTATCATGCACTTATCAATGTTTTCCCGAGCGGGTGGGGTCGGGATGCGGGCAAATGAGCTACATGAGAAATTGTACAAATGTAAAAATTTAATTGTCTAATTTACCATCCCGAGGGCAAACATTTGTGTATAATTCCCTGTGAGGTTGGAGTTTATATCAAAATAAAATATCCCAATTGGTACGGGATATGTCTACACCGGATAATTACTTTCTCTCTATTCCATTGGATGTGCTCGCATCCCCACCCTCTCCCCCTCCGGTGCGGGGTGGGTAACATTAATAGGTGTATCACGACGGTGTCTGCTTATAGCAGTAAGCTCAATGCTCAACGTTATAGTGCTGTAACTTGGAATATCACGCCGTACCCCACCACCCAGTCACATTGTACTAACACCAGGCCTACCAGCCATAGAACAAAATACCCTTTATATGCTGAACATCAAGCAAAGAAGCTAGGACCATTGTTATGAAGTCAGGGATTGAACCCACGACCTCCGCATGTGAGGCGGCGGCTCTACCACTTGGCCAAGCCGTGGAGGTTTTGATATTCTCAAAAGTAGCTCCAGGTTTGATTTTAGAGAAATGAACCAATAAAAATAGTAAAAGTATCAGCATCCTCAAAATAATTATTCTCATTCTCTCCTCCCCTAACACTATTTAAAGCTATCAAATCCATATTAAAACAACATGCTTACTTGTGGGTTCTGTCTTTACCCTAACCCTAACCCTAACCCTTGGTGGTAGACCCTTTTACAGTTCGCCACTATGCTTTCCTCTTTAATTGTACGATGACCGGACAGGCCGTTGACCCTATGATGGCGCCTACCTAAAGCCCATTGGGACGGTAGCGTTTGATGTTTGTATATGATCTTTCTTGTCTTCTCTTGTTGCTCTGACTTCTGCCATGTCACTGAGTACCTTCATTGTGGCTTTCTAGGCTTTTTTTTTTTTTTGTATTATATTTACACGAGCATATTTGTGTTTAGCTTATATTGCCTATTGATGCTGCCTTGTTGGTTAGAGATTTCTTTACTTACACTGTCCTGTTTTAATGGGATGACAGTAGGGTAAGTGGGAGGTTTGGTGCACACTAGAACCGGTTTAAACCCCCAGTGACCTACTTTGCCACTAACCGTTCCAAGGCGGTATCCCTATTGTCAACCCTTTTGTGTTTGTGATGTCGTTTGCATTGAATATTACTTTTGCCTTCTTGTTTGTCTGTTTGCGTGTTGTTTCTGTGTTTTGTGGTTGACTGTCCTCCTTGATGCTACTTTCCCTGTCCGATCTTTTTATATTTCTTTACACGTATTCATCATGTTCAGTGATGAAAGGTTTTTAGAGTAAAGTGCGCCTAAAGCTATACATTATACATATACATTAAAATGATACTAACACACATTACTTATGCATGGATGATGTAAATGATGTACGACATCCACTCTAAAACTGTATATACGACACAAAATGATCACTTTTAGTCAACCTATATTCAGGTAAAAATATTGATTTATGAGATATAGTGAAGAAAGTGAAATTATTTTGGCGTACGTGACTTAGGCTTTTCCATGGACAATTCATACGATTCATGAGCGGCCAAAAACGCGTCAGTCAAGTTATATAAACAGATGCTTGGTGTAAAGATCAGATGAAAAATGAAGTGGCTAAACTTTAACAAAGCAACATAAAGAATGTTTATAATATCAAGGGTCATAACTCTGGCGTTACTAATCGGATATAGCTGTTTTTCGAGCTTGCAGTGATATAAACAACGTCTTAAGTGTATCGCATGAAGAACGAAGGCCATATCGTCTCAAGGAGGCAACATTTAATAGTCAGCGGACAACTAGCCATCCATAATTATTAGAATGACAACAATGCTGCACTATGATCAAGTCTTATTTCTAAAAAGAGTAAGATACTTGACATTTGAAGGTATTTATTAGAAATAATGAATCACATATATGAAACATAATACACACTAGTTCTTAAGCATACGCTATAGCTTTGGTAAAGTTATCATATTCATAATACCCAAACTGAATACATTAAGGGTCATAAATATGTTGTTAATCGGTTTAAAATAATTGCACAAGCATTGGATTATAAATGCATATATAAAGCTAACATGCACTGGTAGTTAAGTTGATACAAATTGACTCTTTGAAATGTCAAAGTCCCATTCCAAGAAATCGCTTAAAGGAAAGTGTCGCAAGATGACCCTAGTGGTGCAGATAACCCGTCCTGTGCAGATAAACCGTCCGGTGCAGATAAGCTTCCCGGTGTGGAGATAAGCCTTCCGGAGTGGAGCTTAGCTTCCACGTATAACTTTACGAGCGGTGGAGACGGTCCCCGTACCTGTGCAACATAGCCAGGTTCTAGTATCGACAACCCCCGGGACACGAGGTGGGCCCGTTATCAGTCCTCACTGGAAGAATGTCATTCACAATCTCGGTGGAGGTTAATTACTATATCTATCGCGTCATCAAAAATGAGATATATGGTCCTATAGAAACCATAGCGTCCGAAGGCAATGGCATCGTAGGTCCGCACTGTACTGCAAACAAGGACTTGATAATACAATGAAAGAGACAAAAAACAACAGAAAGGGTGGTGAAGACAGGGTTACCGACTTGGAACGGTCAGTAGGCAATAAGGCCTACTGGTTAGCTTGAATCGATTTTAAATGCGCACAATCCTCGCTATTATCCTGTCTTCATATAATAGACAAGACAGTGTAAACAAAACTACATCCCATCAAAAGCAATTGTCTAACAATAAATTCCACATCCAAACTAACTAAAAAAACACATAAAAAATAATAAACATCTCAGGATGTATCCAGAATCGTACTGAACAACCATAGTAGTTGCAGCTAAAGAGAAAACCAATCTAGGGTACGACCAGAAAACCCGAGGGACGAAAGCTCATGCACCCACCTCCCTTAGTTGGGGTTTCAGTAGGTACAATCATAGAGTCCCAAGAGGTAGTCCAGTCATCGCACAAGTGAAAAGTGAAGCGTAATGACTGACTGTAGAGGGATCAATCACTAAACATGCAGTGCGCTGTAAAACCAAAGGGTTATATCCTTTTCTGACGAACTTCCTGATTAAATTTGTAAAGCGGTCAGGAAACCCGTCAGACCCCTTTAACTTTCGAAGTTTATAGACCACATCTCCATAAAATGAGGGTTGTGATATGCCTAGCTAGTCGCAGAAATGTTTTAAGGTTGGTGTTGTACTTTTCCAGCAGGCCCTCGTTGCGGCGGTAAAATTTAGAGAAAGATATACTTAGTTTGTGATAACGAAAACCCTGCTGAAGAAGTTTACTTGTAATAACTTGATTTCGATCATTGAAGTCTATAACATCATTACACGCTCTAGCAAATCGAATGAGCTGGGAGGTATAGGTTACATTGCACCATTGCATTTGTGCTTCCGTGGTGTATTGTCAAATAGTGCCTAATAAAAAACGTTTCCCTGCCTTACTAGTGATACAAAATGGATACTTTTGATTGCTTTTTGTTATTATTACCTATAATTCAGCCAAATGATGTATTGGGAACATTGAGTAGTGTTATTTTGAGATATTTAATTATAATTGACATAGACAGTAAAGCGAAAGTAGAAATGGAGTAAATCTATCTGTGACGTGTCAAAATAGAACGTGACGTCGTTCAACAGATTGGCTTGTTCTTACATGATACCTGACCTCCTGTTTTTATTGCATTTTTATATTTGCGGACGCTCGATCGTTTGATTGATATGTGTTTTAAAATTTTCTACGGAGAAAAATGCGCCTTTTTTATCTCTTGATAAACATTCGTCCTATAAAACAAAGAAGGAAAATCAATGGTGAAATATAACCTATACACCCCGTATGAAGTAGCACGAGGTACATCTCCATCCAGTTGTGGATAGTTACCGAAGTTAAAATTGAAATTATCTCTCTTATCATAGATTTTAGTATGAATACAATCATTTGAAATCGAGAGATGAAGATCGAGAAATGCTGCTACTGTATCCGAACTGTTGGCTTTATTCAACGTGAGCTCTGGTGGATAAATGTTAGTAACCAACCCTTATAGAAGGCATTTGATGACAATCACCCATTGTATTCGTGCATCATCATCTTCATGAGCTCTCGCGCATCACCTTCATTGCGCTAGACCATAATTATTGTGCACATCAACATTGTTATAACTTTTACAACACTTTAGTGTCGTATATAGTCAGTCGACACATTCAGTTTTTGTAATAATTCTAAGAACGTCTTAAACGTTCATGAGAACAGTCTTTTCATATTTCATCTGTGTATTCGCTTTTTTCTTTTATAATTGTATATATATTTAACATATTTTAAAAGGTGCATTAAACTTATGTAAATGCATTTACCGTCATAGATTCTTTCCTGAGTTAGCCCTAACCACTAGGGTCATGTGTAAGAAGTGGGATTTTGGGCAACTACAGAGGGAAAGAATCAATAAGTGATCTTTATTATGATATACTAACCACCGTTTGATCCATCAAGGCGACTGGAGACGATCACGGCCACAGCTTGGAAGACAAGTCAAGACATGACAAGGGTAGGGTAAGTCCAAACTGTTGTTTTGTACGTTCTTTCCTTGGCACGAGGTCGCAGTGGTCTGAGGCACGTTTTGCTCCATAATTTGGGTGTTTGTTTTACCTCCCTTGATATAACAATAGTATCCAATGAGGTTGGCGAACAAGACGTTCTACTCTTTTGTGACACTCGAGTATAATTATATTGATGGGAGAAGTAAATATACATGTACATGCTATACACATTTCTATGATTGTTTAAGGTTTATGTCCAATATCAAATATAGATAATTTATGTAGTGTATATGTGTTGTTAAAGCTTGATACTATCTATACATAACCGTTAGTAGTTAGTGCTAGTACAAATGTGTATGTAACGTGTCCGATGATGATCCCTGGTATTTACTGAGAACACAGTGACTTACCATTAGTAGTTAGCAGAGTAGAATCATTAGTGACTTGCGTATTGTAATTATTGTATACCACAATGTCTATAACCATGACGTCCTTAAAGGAACTTACGGAGATGGGTAAGGAGTTAGGGTATGCTGGAGAGGAGTTTAGAACCTTCGTTAAAGACGAACAGGCTAGGGAAAGGGAATTTAGACTCAAGGAAAGAGATGCCGAGAAAGATAGGTTAGAATTAGAAAGTAGATTAGGTAAAGAGAAGGTAGATGCTGATAAAAAGAAGCTAGAATTAGAAAGCAGATTAGCAATAGAGAAGCTAGAATTAGAAAGTAGATTGATGAAGGAGAAACAAGAGTCGGATAAAGAGCAGATAGAAGTAGCAAGGCAGTTAAAACATGAGAGGCTCGAAACGGATGGTAGACTAGCTAAGGCTAAGATAGAGATGGAGATGGAGAAAGCAGCGTTAGATCATAAGTTAGCTTTAGAGTTGTTAGCAGCCAAGAAAGATAGCGAAGACAGTTAAACTGTAGGTAAAGATAGATATTCTGGGAAATTAAAAGGTCCGAAGTTACCATACATTGATGCTGACAAAGATAACATGGACAGTTACTTGTTACGGTTTGAACGTTATGCGGAGTTACAGGAATGGATCAAGGATAAGTGGGCAGTTCATTTTAGTGCGTTATTGAGAGGCAAGGCCTTAGATGTATTTTCTAGATTACATAGTTCAGATTATTTGACTATGACACGCTTTTAAAGAGATTTGAGTTAACTGAAGAAGGTTTTAAAAAACGGTTTAGAGCTTGCCTGAGAAAGGCGAGTCAGTTAGTAGGTCTAGAAATTACTTAGATAGGTGTTTAGAGTTAGGGAAGTTAGCGCAGACTTATCAAGGCCTCATAGATTTCTTGTTGCGGGACCAGCTATTCAATGTTTGTAGTAGAGATCTGTTCCTATTTCTGAAAGAAATAAAATTAGCTAGTGTAGAAGAAATGGCAACACAAGCAGATCAGTTTGCCGTGGCTAGAGGTGGAGCTCATAATGTAGTGTCGAAAGACAGAACTTTTAGAGATAGGCAAGGGGACGATCAAAGTAATAAACAGAAAGTTCAGAGTGGAAACTATAGAGGTGGAGGTAGTTCGATGAGTGCAAGAGGAGGTAGCAATAGTGGTAACAACATAGGTATACCTGTCACTGTAAAGGGAATCATGCCTCACATGAGTGTAGGAAAGCGGCGAAAGTATCCGCTGCCGTAGACAATTTTAGTGAAAATAGTAAAGTAGACAATGTAGGTAGTCAAAACCAAGGTTTCACCAACCGATGGAATGTCGGTAGAGGTAGAGGTGGTCAAAACCGAGGTAGAGGTAGAGGCAGAGGTAGTAATAGTCCGGTTATTAAAACCGAGAGTAGTAGCTGTTGTGTTAAATCGGATGGCGTAATGGCGACGATCGGAACATGTGTCTTTCCGTATGCAAACCTTCCAACGGCAGATGGTAGAATGAATGGCACGGACGTAAATGAGTGATACAGGTTGTACAGGTGTGATAGTTAAGCGTAGTTTAGTTACGGATGACCAGTTGGTAGGTAAACAGTCACCGTGTATGTTGTTAAATAAGTCGGTAGAGTACGTGCCAATAGCAAGAATATATGTAGATACACCTTTCTTTAAAGGGACTACAGATGCACTATGTACTATGTATGGACGACCCGATGTTTGATTTAACGATAGGGAACATAGAAGATTCAGTATTTCCGGTAGTGTCCGATTTTAGGAGTAGCATAAGTAATGCAGTAGAGACTAGAGCGCAGGTTCAGAAGCAAGCTCAGGCTTATAGAAAAGTAAAGGTTCCTGCAGCCGTAGGTGACATATCCAAAGCGGAGTTTATAGAAGGACAAACTCAAGACGAGTCATTAGATCCTTGTAAAGTGAAGGCCAAGGATGGTGTAGTGAAGAAGTGTAAAGGGTCCGGTAGTTCTAAGTTTGTACATAAGAAGAATAGGTTATTGTACAGAGAATTTGAAGATAGTGGTGGTAGACAGTTTCACCAATTAGTGGTACCTACCCAGTATAGAACGACAGTGCTTAAGGTAGCTCATGAGTCGATTATGGGAGGTCATTTAGGCGTAAAGAAAAAGTCAGATAGAGTATTGGCAGAATTTTATTGGCCAGGCGTTAGTGGAGATGTAACTAGATATTGTAGGTCCTGCGATGTATGCCAAAGGACAGTACCAAAAGGTCGAGTGACCAAAGTACATTTAGGTCAGATGCCACTGATAGATACACCATTTAAGCGGGTAGTCGTAGACATAGTTGGACCAATGTTTCCAGTGTCGGATAGGACAAATAGGTACATTTTAACTATGGTAGACTATGCAACTAGATATCCGGAGGCAGTAGCATTGCCCTCAATTGAAACTGAGAGAGTAGCTGAGGCATTAGTTGATATGTTCAGTAGGCTAGGTGTACCAGGGGAAATGCTGACTGATTGTGGGTCACAGTTTACGTCAGAACTCATGGCTGAAGTTAGCAGGTTATTGTCGTTGCGTCAAATCACGACAACACTGTATCACCCTATGTGTAACGGGTTGGTCGAACTATTTAACGGGACGTTAAGGCAAATGTTACGGCGTATGTGTACAGAGAGACCCAAAGATTGGGACAAGTATCTCAATACTTTGCTGTTTGCATTTAGAGAGGTTCCACAAGAGAGTTTAGGATTTTCTCCGTTTGAGTTATTGTACGGTAGATCAGTTAGAGGTCCCATGAGTATTCTTAGAGAGATGTGGGCAGGTGAAGTAGATAGTGATGAGGTTATGACTACATATCAGTATGTTTTAGATCGATCTGAAGGAGAAACTAGAAGAGATATGTAAGATAGCTCAAAGTCAGTTAGTTAAGGCAAGTACCAAGTACAAACGGTACTATGACCAGAAAGCTAGAGCTAGGAAATTTAAGACAGATGACCAGGTGTTACTGTTACTCCCGACCGACAATAACAAGCTGTTATTACAATGGAAAGGTCCGTTTTACGTTAGAGGGATAGTGAACACTATGGATTATCGTATCGAGATACACGCAAAGTGAAAGACCTTTCATGCGAATATGCTGAAAGAGTATATCAGTAGAACCGATAATGTGCAACAAGGGGTGTTAAATGTAGTTAATGTTGCAGTTATTGAGGATAGTGAGGAAGGCAGTATTGAGGACACTAGTCCCATGTATTTTCCAACTAGTGTGGGTAAGCAGACAGCAGCCGATGTAGACATATCGTGCATGCTTAATGTAGAGCAGCAACGAGAGATGGGTTGTTTACTCTCGGAGTTCAGTGATGTCTTGTCCGCAAACCCGGGGCAGACAGATGGAGTGCAACATGATATTGTACTCACATCAGGGGAACCAATTAGAAATAAGGGGTATTCCATTCCATTTCACTCCCGATCAATTGATGATGAGGAAGTGAAAGACATGTTGAAATTGGGTGTCATCAAACTTTCAAGCGCCCCTTTTTCATTCCCTGTCGTACTTATTAAGAAGAAAGATGGGTCAATTCGATTCAATACGTTTACTGATTTTAGACAGCTCAATAAACGTACCATGTTTGATGCAGAGCCAATGCCTAATATTGAGAAGGTATTCACTAAACTTGCGGATATTCTTATTTCTCCAAGTTAGACCTCAGTAAAGGGTACTGGCAAGTCCCACTTTCAGACCAAGCTAAAGAGATGACCTCTTTCGAAACTTCACAAGGACTTTTTAAGTTCAAGGTCATGCCATTCGGTCTCGTAAACGCACCAGAAACCTTCTGTAGGTTGATGAGGAAAGTCTTGAAGGATTTGTCCAACACAGACAGTTTTGTAAATGACATCCTGGTGTTTACAACAACATTTGAAGACCATATTAAGGCTCTACGTAATCTACTGGAACGGCTACGCCGGTTTAAACTGACTGCAAAACCTAGGAAGTGTCACATAGGTTAGGCAGATATAGAGTGACTCGGTCATGTAGTCGGGAGAGACCAGAAATTGAAACCCAACCCCGACAAGATTAAGGCAATTCAGGAAGCACCAAGACCCGAGACAAAGAAACAAGTTAGGTCATTTTTAGGGTTGGCGGGTTTTTACAGGAAATTCATCCCAAACTTTTCGGCTTTAGCTGCACCTTTGTCTGACTTGACAAAAAAAGGTCAACCCAATAGTATAACTTGGGGGTAAAGCCAGGAGAGAGGTTTTGTCTCTTTAAAGGGGAGTCTGGTCAAAACCCTAATACTAAAATTACCTGAACTTGACAAGGAGTTTATCCTCAGAACGGATGCCTCCGATATAAGGGTGGGTGCAGTCCTACTGCAAGAGCAAGATGGGTAAGGAATTTGTCATGGAGACTGACCACCAACCGTTAGCTTATATGAACAAAGCAAAGGTAGCTAACAGTAGGTTAATGAGGTGGACACTGACTCTGCAGCCTTACCTGATGCAAATTAAAGCGATCCTAGGAAAGGCTAATACTGGGGCAGACTATTTAAGTCGCCGCACATAATGACAGGTTTAATACAATAGTATAATAGTGTATTGAAAGGTATTGTACAATAGCAGTATATGTTACGACAATGTAGTGTACAATTGTAGAATAGTGTTGAAATTGTAATGTTGAATTTTCCTCCCATTTTACTAATATGAAACATACATATTATAGTTAGGTTATAACTGCAGTGGATGTTTTCCGGAAGACGGTCGTTGTACTGGCTGAAGGTTGCATACCTCGGTAGTAATATTTAACATACTCAGGCAATTGAGCGATCAGCTTGTACGTTTTGTCACTCATTTGCTAGGATGAATTAATAGTTTATTAACGTGTAAATATTAACTATATGTTCAATTTTAAAAAGTGAAGCACTTTCTTTTAGTGGGGAGATGTTGTCACGAAATAATCGAGAGTAGAGCGTATTGGTCGTACACAGCTCTTGTAAGCACCTGTCAGTCACACGCTAATCCATTGTTCAGTTGAAACCAATTCACAATGTCCATGATATATTCAGGTAACACGGAAAAGCGTGCAATTTTTAAGTGGCCGCCAGAGGGCGTCCGGAAAGGCCGTTTCGTGTAGATGTTAATACTGTGCATGTTGCCACGTGTGTCCCGGAATGAACGTGGGAAATAATGTTTTGGATGGAACGTCGGTTATAAAATGCATTGTTCTCAAGTCCTGGCCGGGATTGATTGAATGTTACTTTGTCTGAGCAGAGGAACCGGCGAAAGTCACAGGAAATATGTGGTCAGTATTTATTTTACGAACTTTTATCGTACATTTGTATTCAATGGGCGGCGCCATCTTGGTTGGCGATATCACTACATCCGGCTAGCTGTTATGTTTCTCAAACTTTAACTTGAGACTAGCATATGATTTTGAAGTTACTTTATTAGATGTAATTATTGTAATTGATCATTAATTGTAATACACGATTGAATTGATAACGTTGTATATTAGGTGCATTAGTTAACAATGAGATGAGTGACTAGTATAAATGTTCGACGCGTATACATGGCGTTGTAGAATATGCATCCATTGCTACTCATCATAATTAGAGAGTGGCTTGCATATATTTATTAGATAATGATTTGTTGGTGTAATGATAATTATATAAGATTGGTGTGTTTATGAACCGACATCTAACACGTATGTATTAATATAGCCTAACCCGTCCGGTGCAGATACCACGTCTGGTGCAGATAACCCGTCCGGTGCAGATAAACCGCTCGGTGCAGATAAGCCTCCCGGTGCAGATAAGCCTCCCGGTGTGGAGATAAGCCTTCCGGAGTGGAGCTAAGCTTCCACATATAACGTTACGAGCGGTGGAGACGGTCCCATTACCTGTGCAGCATGTCCAGGTTCTAGTATCGAGAACTTCCGGGACACGAGGTGGGCCCGTTATCAGTCCTCACTGGAGGAACGTCATTCACAACCTCGGTGGAGGTTAATTACCATATATATCGCGTCATCAACCCTTGGTCATCAACCCTTGGGAATTTGAAGATAATCACCCATTGGATTCGCGCATCACCTTCATCGCGCTAGACCATAATTAGTGTGCACATCAACATTGTTATAACTTTAACAACACTTTAGTGTCGTATATAGTCATTCGACACATTCAGTATTTGTAATAATACTAAGAACGTCTTAAAAGTTCATGAGAACAGTCTTTTCATATTTCATCTGTGTATTCGCTTGTTTTTATTTTTATAATTGTATATATATATTTAACATATTTTAAAAGTTGCATTAAACTTATGTAAATGCATTCACCGTCATTGGTTCTTTCCTGAGTTAGCCCCAACCACTAGGGTTATCTTGCGACAGAAAGGAAATTATATATATTTATTGAGATTCATACAAGTTTGAATCTGTGAATGTTAAAACGGTGATTTTGGTATTTCTTAGGACTCCCACTCCCCACTCCCTCGCCCCTGTACTTGTCGCGCAGTGTTTCATATGTTTTTTCAAAGAACCTGGAGAAAAAAGAAGCTCTCACATTTCTCAATGCTGGTGTTCAAATACTGAGAATACCGAATAGTACTGAACAGTTCGAATAAATCCTTGCCACACACGCTACATTGAATAAATCCTTTGCCACTCGCGCTGCACTGGAGTTTAACATTCAGCTCATACTTACTTTTGACGGGCAATTGTAGCCGATATATGCTTTTGCACGTTCTTCCACATTGGGCACACATGTTGTACTACAGTCGATGACTGTGTCCTACAGGGGATGAGGGATGTGTCTCTTTCTGTCGGAGCATCAGTGACAGAAATGTGTCGTGTATTGTGTCTTCTGAAATTACCCCTGTCCTTTGTTTTGTACCCACACTCGCATGACATCTCTGTCACTGTCTCTGTCGCCGAATATATCCAAGGACTGAGCGCTAAGTTATATTTAAGAAATAAAATCGCAAAGCAGGACATATTGGTGGGGTGTGGGTAAGGGATGGGGGGGGGGGGGGGTGCGGGATATGTGTGGGGAGGGGCTGAGCGTAAAATACTAGTATATTAATGCATAACCTAGAATATAAATATCACATATACAGGAAAGACACCTTATTAAAACGTGGGGTTACATACTAGTATATAACCTAGTACATAAAGTTTGCATATATAAATATAAAGAAAACATGCCGTATTGTTTACCTTCGGTATTGTTCAACTTATTCCATTACAATAGGAGTAAGTGGAACTAGCAATAGTCATTTGATATTACTCCTTAAGCTACTGACGCACATGCAAACGACATATACGGATATATGTAAATGCAATATGCTGTACACACTTGTGGCAATATGCCGTACACATATTCATTAACAGCAAGCAATATTCCGTACACCGGCATTTTAAAATAAACGTGATTCTGAAGAATTTAGACAAACAAAACAGCAAACAATTGTTAAAATGTTATATTTTGGTAGCAAAACCCTCGCTGTGTGTACAGAATAGAGATGTATATTTCGTGATGTAAGAGAACTTGTGAGTAAAAGATTATTCAGCGTCAAATATTGAAGTACCACTGTCAGTTTGATTCACTCTGGAAATTAACCAAGGCTGTATTTTCTAGTAATTAGCAGGTTTATGAAAAGATACAATACGTGAGAAGGGTTTACTATACTTTTTCCTAGCAATGACGTGTATTTATTAAAAGGACGATTTTCTGCTGCTCATTGACGTTTATCTTCCTGATTTTGAATATTTTTTCCGATTCAGTGGTAGAAATATCCGGTGTACGATTACACACGGTGGTATATCTTCAATCGGAATTTTATTATTTTTTGCTATCTTTTCAAGTTTTTGTGACAAGACCTTGTACCTAAAGTTCCATATCTGTTTGAAATTACCGTTTTCTGTCTTAATGTCATAGTTGGGAATTTCCACTATAATTATACTTGGACAAAAATTAATATTATATAACCTACTAGTATAATGTTTTTTGCGTAATAAAAACAATCCCACTCGGAAAAACTTTAGGAACAGAGGCAGAATGTTTCAAAGCTAACCAAGTCAGATATTATGGTTTGGTTAAGGTAGTCAAGGATGTACAAAAACCAAAAGAGGCAGCAACAAAACCTTTTACGCCTAGCAGATAAAAGCCGGGAAGCACAAAAGGAACCAACAAGCAAGCCATCCAGTTTTATCTCATTGCGACAGAGGAAGAATTGAATGGTTTGAGAAAGCCAACAAAACAAGAACAGAAGAAGAAAAGAAAAAGCTTAGAGCTAGATTAGCACGCGCGGAAAAACAAAGAGCACTAGCCTTATCAAATATTGCCAAATTAGAAAAAGCAGTCAAAGTACCTGTTAAGTCCCCAGCCAAGAAAGCAACCAAGACAACAACTAAAAAATAAATCATATATACATGTTTTACAACCAATACAACTTAACTCAACTTAACTTGTCTTATCTTATCTTTTTTTATTTAACCTTATAGTATACATGTCTTTGTTAAAGTGGAAAGAATTAGCAGATAATAATGAAACCATCGTGTAATCTTGTTAAAGAATACGAAAAGAAAGTCATTCAGAAAAGGCTAGAAAAAAGAGCTAGTCGTGAATTATACAAAGACATATTTAAACCGGTAACTAGTGAAATAAAAGATCAGTCAGAACAGTTAACTAAGTAGTTAGCTACTCTTCCGGAAATAAGTCAGCAATTAGCCACTCTTCCTATAGCTATAGGCGAGGAAGTACAAGAGTATCACAAATGTGAAGGGTTGCCTCAGTTACTTTACGGAGAATCTGATAAAGCAAAATCAGATATAAAACATGAGACGGTAATTAAGGGCAATTTGGATGCTGGTATAGATAAAGATGTGTTGGATGCTTATGACTTTCCATTACCATCGGAGCTAGTTAAAGCAGGACATGATGCAGAAGAATTATTTCGGGATGCAGATGAGAAATACTCACTTGAGAATGTAGGAGACTTGCTTGAAGGTGTTTCTGAAAAAATCGTTATAATTGGACATGACAAATCTGTCCTAATTAAACTAAGAAAAAAGGAAAAATAGCCGTCGCAAAAAGAATTATATAAACAAGAGAGAGATCAACTAGAAAAATAGTCAGGCGAATTGAATAAGTACAGAATTAAAATTCGGGCAATGATTATGAATAGCGAAGTCTACTCGGGCGAAGGAATACAACAAAAAAGACATTCCTATAAAGTCGGCAAAGATGGCAACTACGGTATGTTACAAGAAATATAAAAGATCGGACAGGGAAAGTAGCATTCAAGGAATGATATAAATTTATATAACTAGCCTTAACGATTTCCGCAATTAAAACAAATACATTCCGCATCAAAAACTCCACAAGTATTATTACAATTTGCACATGCATAGGAGGTGCATTTGTAACAAAGTCTACACCAAACACAATATATACAATGTGTCTTTTTGTCGACTATGTAAAATAAAAAACAATCCATGCAAATTTCAAAAGAATCGAAAACATCCAAAACATTTTTTTTTTACAATATTTACAATTCGTTATAATATCATATGCTATTATCATTATTTAAAAAAAAAGCTTAAACGATAAATATCTGTGTAATAACCAAAAACCTTAAAGAAGTTTGCATGGCACAAACTTATTGGTTAATTTTGAAGATACGAGTAAAATTGATAAAGAACTAATAATTTTTGCAAACTTGAAGGCTTTGGCTGAAATAATTATAACCAAGGCTGAAAAGATGAAACTCCCATGGAAAATAAGAAAACAGGATATAAAACAACTTGCGTGACAAAGAATGATGATACTAGTGACTAGCGGCCCTATAACTATAGATTTTTTCATTGATCACTACACCAGATTGTTAAAAGAGGGAATTATTATTTATGCCGGTTAATATTAATTTAGGCTTAAAGATAATTTTCTCCATACATATTATATAATGAGTCTTATAAAATTACTCGAGAAATCTCTGAAACAATACAACAAGGTCTTCAAAGTTATGAATATAACTGAGGACAAACCAATTTTTTTTTTTGACAAAACCAACTGTAGTAGAATTGCTTGAAAAATAATTAACAACTAACGGTGTTAAAGTGGTTATTAATAGAAAATGACTTTTAAAAGACATTGGAGTTTGGATTTCGGAAGGAAGTGGTTGGCGTGTTGCGACAATAGATGTGCATTATGTAAATTTAATAAAGTATAAAACTTTGAGAGGTAGCTCTTATTTAAGGTTGCCGAAAGAACTACAGCACCACAGAAAAGGTTTAATAAATATAAAAAATGAAAAAGATAATGAGTGTTTTAGGTGGTGCCACTTGGCTTGTAAATTTCCAGTTGAAAAAGATCCCCAGAGGATATCAAAGTATAAAAAGCATAGAGACAGTGTTAATTACAAGGGAATTACATTTCCTGCTACTATAAATCAAATCCCAAAAATCCAAATCCAAAATAATATACGTTTTAATATATTCTGGTATAGAAATAAGCAAGTATATCCTTTACATATATAAAAAATAAAGCAGAAAGCACTTGCGATATGCTTTTAAATGATGAAGAAGACAAAATAATTTTATATGGATAAAGGAGTTCAACCGGTTGATGTATAATCAGAACATGTATGAGGGAAAACACTGGTTTTGCAAAATGTATTTGTAGTGCTTCGTAACTGAAAACATGTCGAAAAAACGTGAGCCTGATTGCCTTTCAATTAATGGTAAGCAAGCGATAAAAATGCCAAACGAAGATGAGAAGGTTTATTTTAAAAACTTCGACAGGCAATTAATGGTTCCTTTGTTATATATGCTGACTTTGAAGCGATAACTGAAAATCTTTTTACAGCTTCTGAAGATCACAAAAACTCATATACGGAAGCCTATCAAAAACATACTGATTGTTGCAGCTATGGTTACAAAGTTGTTTGTTGTTTTGATGATGCATAGTTTAAACATAGAGGACCAAATGCTGTTTATAAATTTATAAAAGAGATAATAGGAGAAGAAACATATCGCAAAAAAACTTTGTGGCGACATTTTACAAAAGACTTAGAAATGACAGAATCACAAGAAAAATAATTTAAAGCTTCTAGAAAATGCCATAGTTGTGGTAAAGCTTATGTGCAGGGTGATAAGCGGGTTAGAGACCATTGTAATGTAACTGGAACGTTCAGAGGAAGTGCTCATGAGATTTGTAATCTTAATTTCAGGTTGACTAAAAAGATACCTGTTATTTATCACAATTTGAGTGGATATGATTCTCATTTATAAGGCAACATATCGGAAAGTTTAAAAAGAAATAAATGTTATACCAAATAACATGGAAAAGTATATGGCTTTCATGTTGGGAAAATATTTGGTGTTCATTGACAGTTTTTAATTTATCTCTCAGTCACTTGAAAATTTAGTGAAAAACATCCCATCATCCAAGTACACTTCACAAGAATACTCTGGTGAAAAGTTAGAACTGGCGAAAAGAAAAGGCGTTTACCCCTATGACTATATGAATTGCTTTGAACGTTTCCAGGAAAAACAATTGCCTGATAAAAATAGCTTCTACTGTCAATTAATTGATGAACATATCTCAGATACAGATCATCAGCATGCTAGAAAACATTTAAAATAAAAAAAACATTGGAAAATATCACGATCTGTGTTTGAAAAGTGATGTTTTGCTTCTGGCTGATGTATTTGAAAACTTTAGAATAATGTGCTACGAGTTTTACAAATTAGATCCTCGCCATTACTTCAGTAGTCCTAGATTAGATTGAGATGCATGTTTGAAAATGACTGGGATTAAACTTGATTTGATTACTGATATTGATCAATATCTGTTTGTAGAAAAAGGTTGAGAGGCGGTGTGAACTATATTGCAAACAGATATTCAAAGGCTACAAATTAATATATGAAAAAACTATGACAGTAAGAAAGAAAGTAAATATATAAAGTACCTTGATGCTAACAACTTGTATGGATGGGCAATGTGCCAGCCATTACCTACTGGTAACTTTAAATGGGTTGATAAAATCGAAAAAGGGAAATCAAATTAATTTGTAGAGTGTGATCTACAGTATTCCAAAGAATTACATGACCTGTAATGATTATCCTCTAGCTCCAGAAAATTTAAATATAAAAGACGAATGGTTGTCAGATAATTGTAAAACTTTGAAAGAAAGTCTAGCAAAAATCTAGCAAAGTGAACAAACTTGTTACGACATTAAAGGATAAAAACAAATATGTTACACATTACAAACAATGGAAACTGTATGAAAAGTTGGGATTAAAGGTTAGCAAAAACATATGATACAACAGGTCGATGAGTCGACATGGCTGAGAGTATACATATACTTCAACACTACCAAAAGGAGAGCAGGAAAAAATGCTTTCGAGAAAGATTGTTTAAGCTTATGAACAATTCTGTGTTTGGTAAAACAATGGAAAACTTGAGAAAAAGAGTTAATGTTAAGCTAACACATGATGAGGAAGTTCTTTTAAAATATGCATCAAGACCAGCATTTATTTCATGTAAAATGTTTAATGAAAATGTATTTGCTATAAATAGAATGAAAGAAATATTATTAATTATTATATATTAATTATAAATCGCCCTTGTTATGTTGGTATGTGTATTTTAGATTTGTCGAAATACTTCATGTACGATTTTCAGATCCCTTGTATAACACTGCTTCCATAGTTCAAAGTTATACACAACATGTTCTCCGACCCCATATTGACAAGGAGTCTGATCACGTCAGGCATTTTCTAAAACTACTATATATTAACAAAGGTATTGATTTCATTGACATGCCTAGTATTTTTCGAGATACCCATGTAGTTGATTCTATCCCAAAATATTTCAAAAATTCTGAAAGTCCTGTAATTTGTTATAAGTATAAAAAGCCTATTAGAAATATTATTTTCAACTACAACAAAATAGTTTCTGACCTTGATATAGTACATAATACTCCTAAGGAATGTGAATGCAACACATCAAAATTTTGCTATGCTCCATCAGGTCATGTCATCACTGGTAATTTTGATATTGTTGATAAACGTATTCGGCATTTGTTTTCGAAAGGTCCTAAATATAGATTACCTTCAACTATTGATTTTAATGCCTGTCGTGCCTAGATCGCCCACTCCATTGAAGATTTTAGTATCAAATGGTGTCGTAGAGAACATGCGGACCCAAACTCGCTTTCTACTTGGAAAAAGTCTATTCTTAAAATTATAGATACACGTATTAACTTGTATAATGCTAACCCCTCTTTACTACCTCCGAGACCTAGGTTTTCCTTTCGTAATCTAAAATCAGGAATTCAGGAATTTCATAATAAATTTGTTTTAGTTACTCCAGATAAAGCAGCTAATAATGTAATTATTGTTTGACGTCTACATTACGTCAATGTTTTATCTCTGGAACTCGGCAGCACCAATTCGTATACTCCAGTTAATTCTACCGAGGATGATGTTGTTTCCGCACATATCACTCGGTGCACTACTTTCAAGGCTGGTGTAAACGATAAGCAAAATAAACTGCCTACCATGTACTGGATTCCTAAATTACATAAAAATCCGTATAAGACTCGCTTTATTTCGAATTCTAGTGCCTGCACCACAACAAACATCTCCAAACTTTTAACTTCTTGTCTTACTGCCGTTAAAGATCACGTTAAACTATATTGTGATAAAACTTATGAAAACTCTGGGATTAATTTATTTTGGTCTATAAAAAATTCAGGAGACGTTCTTGATAAAATTTTAAATAAAGGTCAAGTTTCATCAATAAGTACTTATGACTTCTCGACACTATATACAACCTTACCACATCATCTTATTAAAGACAAGCTAATTTCTCTTATTCAAAAACCATTCGCTAGAGAAAATACTACATTTTTGGCATGTAATAATATTAAAGCGTTTTTCACTAACGGCCGTTTAGACAATTATACTATGTGGACTTGCTATGAAGTTTGTGAAGCACTCATCTTCCTATTAGATAATATTTTCGTCAGGTATGGTACCACCGTTTATAGACAAATTGTTGGTATCCCTATGGGTACGAACTGTGCACCACTTGTCGCAGATTTGTTTTTATTTTGCTATGAGAGGGATTTCATGTTGAGTCTTTCACCAGATACCCAGGCAGATGTTATTGCAGCTTTTAATGACACCTCTCGGTATCTGGATGACATACTGAACATTGACAACCCTTTCTTTCCAACTATGGTTCATAATATTTATCCTAAAGAACTTCGGCTTAATAAAGAAAATATATCTGATAATAACGCTTTTTTTCTTGATTTAGATCTCTCGATTGAAAATGGTAAAATAATTAGCAAAATCTATGACAAGAGAGATGATTTTAATTTTGACATTGTTAATTATCCCCACTTGGATGGGGATGTTCCCATATATATGTAAATTGGGGTTTCTGTTGTAATTTTTTTTTTTACCTCGAATTGCAGCAGAACGACCCCAAAATAAACACATATATAATAAATCACCATGAAATGGTGATTTTACATAATTTATTAAAACTTTTTTAAAATAGGGGTAGTGAAGATTGCAAGTTTAATTTTTTTTAAATAAATCATCATGAAATGGTGATTTTACTTGATTTATTAAAACTTTTTTATAAGTTATCAAAATTATAAAATGTTTCTTTAATACAAAACAAATTTGTTAATTTGTTATCAAAATTACACCCAAATCAACGAATAAACACGAATATAATAAAATATGATTTTTTACTAGAAAATCAAATTTCTATATGTTTCAGTCTATTACATTCAACACTATACGGCTTTACCACTTCCCAGTATCTATGTCTTAATCTAACTATATGAGCACCACAACCAACACAAATTTGATATTTTGCACTTGTACCTTTTTCACATTTTAGACATGGTACAACTTTACTTTGCTTTATTCTGAATTTATGCAAACTGCAGTAGTTTGAATCTTTTGTTGGTTTATTTTTACAAGGTTCGTGATCTCCAACTTTAAGAAATTGGCAAATGTTTTCAATTTTCTTAGTGTTTTCCATTTTCTTTTCTTGTTATAATAAATATTTTTTTATTTTAAAGAAAAAAATTAATATGATATATATTACAAAAATGAGTACCGAAGACGTTCACTACATTTTACAATTACACCGGGAAGTTTTTAAATCATTTGGAATGTGAAAAGAGCAAGATCAATAATATATTTGCTCACCCGAAACCATTAATCATGACACAGCAGAATGAAATAGATTATGAAAAAGCAACACACTGCTGGATATGCGAGGATGAAATAGGTAGAAAATGTGGTAAAAACTGTAAAGTAAGAGACCACTGTCATTTTACAGGTGAATATAGAGGTGCAGCACATAAAAACTGCAACCTAAAACTAAAAATAAAACCAAATAAAACAATTATTCCTGTTATATTTCACAACCTCAAAGGATATGATAGTCATTTGATTATGCAAAAAATACATAAAATGAAAGGTAATATAACATGCATCCCAAATAATGCTGAAAAATATATATCATTTAGTGCCGGACAACTTAGATTTTTAGATAGTTTACAATTTATGAATTCGCCTCTGGAAAAATTGGTTAAAGCAACAGACAAATCTGATTTCAAAATTACCAAAAATCAGTTTGGGGAACAAACAGATTTACTTTTACGAAAAGGTGTTTATCCATACGAATATATGGACAGTATGGAAAGATTTAAGGAAACGCAATTACCACCTATAGAAAAGTTTTACAGTAGTCTCTCAGATGAAAGTATAAGTCCTGAAGATTACGAATATGCTCAAAAAATATGGAAAGAGTTTAACTGTAAAACTCTTGGAGACTATCATGATTTATATCTAAAAACTGATGTAACTCTGTTAGCAGATGTGTTTCAAACTTTTAGAAAAACATGTATGAATGCATACAAACTTGATGCTTTGCATTACTATACAGCACCTGGATTATCTTGGGATGCTTTACTTAAATATTCAGGAATAGAAACTTTTGACAGACATTGACATGCACTTATTTATAGAAAAAGGTATGCGTGGTGGAATTAGTAATGTATCAAAACGATATGCCAAAGCAAATAATCCATATGTAGCTGATTATAACCCTAACGAGGAAAAACACTTCTTAATAGATCTGGATGCAAATAATCTTTATGGTTGGGCAATGATTCAACCACTTCCATATTCTTGCTTCAGGTGGGTGAAATCAGAAACCTTGCCAGAGTCAAAAGAAGGAAAAGGATATTTTGCAGAAGTGGATTTGGAATATCCTAAAGAACTCCATGAAGCTCACAATGACTATCCGCTTGCACCGGAAAGATTAGCAGTAAAAAAAGAATGGTTGTCTAAATACCAGACAGATCTGTTAGAAAATAATAGCATGATAAATACAGAACAACTAGTTCCTAATCTTATGGACAAAGAAAAATATGTGATACATCACAAAAACCTGGAACTGTATTTATCTTTGGGAATGAAACTAAAGAAAGTACACAGAGTAATATAATTCAATGAAAAGCCATGGATGGAACCATATATTCGTTTAAACACAGAACTTAGGAAAAAAGCTAAATCAGACTTTGAAAAAGATTTTTACTAACTTATGAACAACTCTGTGTTTGGCAAGACAATGGAAAATCTACGCAAGCGGACAGATATAAAACTAGTCAGAACTGACGGCTCTGAAAATGAAAAAATAAGAAAAATAATAGCCAAACCCAACTTTAACAGGCGTATAAAATTTTCAGATGAATTATCAGCAATACATGTGAACAAAACAAAATTAACATTAAACAAACCAATTTATGTTGGGATGTCAGTATTGGATTTATCAAAGTACCATATGTATGATTGGTATTATAATACTTTGAAAAAAAGGTACAAAAATAACTGTACTTTATTATACACAGATACTGACAGCTTGCTTGTAGACATCAAAACAGATGATGCATACAAAGACATGGCTGAAATGAAAGATGAATATGACCTAAGTGATTATCCTGAAAATCACCCAATGCACGATGATACAAACAAAAAAGTATTGGGTAAAATGAAAGACGAATGTGCTGGTGTCGCTATAGCTGAGTATGCTGGATTAAGACCCAAGCTATATTCGATTTTGAGAGCGGATGAACAACTTATCAAAAAAGCAAAAGGAGTAAAAAAATATGTAATTAAAAAACATATTAACTTTAAAAACTACAAGGATGCACTATCTAACAAGAAAAAATACACCCATGAAATGAATATGCTACGATCAATAAAACATCAAATATATGGCATAACAGTAAACAAAGTTACATTATCACCATTTTACTCAAAAAGATACATCCGAGAAGATGGTATTACAACTGATGCACATGGCTTCTACAAAAACTTATGAATTTGAGTATCAGCAGGAACAATAAGTAATTCTTCTTTGACAAATCCTCTCTGTGGCGCTGGTGCTTTCAAATAATAAACTCTTATACCTTGCGTCACCATATAACTTTTAATCTTGTGAATATCTACACTCCACATTGGATCGGTTGCTCTGCGTCTTCCACCTTCTTGTTCCCCGGGTTGATATAAATATCTTACACTTGCATTCATACAGATAGGATCATCTTTTAATATTTTTGTTTCAACAGGAGGAGGCTTTTTTGTCTCCGAATTTATTGCTTTAACAACTTCTGGTAATCTCTTTACCCATTCCCTATTACGTTTTTGTGAATCTATTTCCTTAGCATACTGATAGCCAAACAATCTCTCAGCTAATGTTCTGTTAAATCTTTCCACTAAAGCTTGGTCTCTGTGTATTTCTGTTCTGCCTCGTCTGATATTTACTTTGTGTTTTGACATCAACTGCGATACTGCACCCATAAATTCTCTGCCAAGGTCTACTTGTAATAACTTTGGATATTTCAAATGTCGACTGTATATATTCTCAAATGCTTTAGCAACTTCTTTACTATCCTTTGAAGTTAGTGGCTCTGCTTCTTTGTATCTACTTGCAATATCAACCACAGTCAATGCATATTTATATGTCTTGCGTCCACGACCAATCCCAAAAGTATCATGCGGTAAAAATAACAAATCAGCTTGATGCACTCCATTATTAGTAGAAACATCAAACCTGGGTCTAACTATTTTCTTTGGCGCAGGTAAATAAATTTGCCACACAGCTTGTTTCTTTAAAAATTCTAATGCCTTTTTTTCACTGACACCAGCCTCTTTTGCTAATTTTTTAACTGCTGTGTAACCTCTCCAAAATCCTTTTGGGCTGTAATAAATCTTTTCCATTTTTTTTCTACTAAAGAATAAACTTTATATAACTATAAAAAAAAATGGAAATCACAACTGCACAATTTGATGAACTGCTTGAAGAGCAATATCAAAATAGCACAAAGAAATGGACAGACTTGGAAATAGATAAAATATACAAAATTACAGATATGAAAATAGTAGAAACTGAATATGGTCCATCCATGGTATTGACATTAGTAGACAATGGTGAAGTATGGGCGCCTGATCATCTCAAAAATAAATTAGAGAAGAGTGCTAAACCACCATATTATATTCGACCACTTGGATTGAAACCATGTAAAAACAACAAAAAATATAGGTATCATGCATATGACTTAGTCTTTTCAAAGTAAAAAAAAGTCCAAAGTAATTATAGTTTTAAACTATTTTTTTTTTATAAAATCAATTTATACGCCACAAATCCAGTTGCAGCCATGCCCACCACAATAAACGTAATTTCTCTATTCTGTTGATCCGGAGATGGTGTATAAAAATCACTTAACTTGGGCTCCGGTTCCAAAAGCAAATGTTTGCCAGTTGTATAATAATACTGCTTCATAGCTTGGTCTACATCATCAAAAGTCTGCTCTGCATGATGCTCTTTTTGCAGTTGCTTGTTAATAAAATCTAATCTCTCTGTTCTTTGTTTATTCCACGCCGCTTGTGCTGCGTTCAATTGTTCCACGGCTTTGTCATGCCTTTGTCTTTCCTCGTCTGAATGACTTCCCATTTTTGAAAAGAAATAATTTGAACCGCTAAACGCCAATGCATTTGTAAATGCACCACCTATCATCATTGCTACTGCACTTGCCATTTTTTTATATATATATTTTTTAAAATTATTTCATAATATCCGCAGGAATAATACCTTGCTTAATCAGCATATCCTTTGTAGCCATTGCTAACATTATATCCACAGACAGCATCCCAACATCTACCATATTAAAATCCACTTTAGGGGCTGGTCTTTTTAGTATTTTTCTGCCAATTTCAGAATATCCAACAGTTAAAAGTGTTTCCACTCCAGCATGATACATCATATTTACAATTTGTTTTCCGTCAATATTTGCTGCCATTTTTTTTATATGATTATTTTTTTTAATTAAATTATTAAATTAAATTATTAAAAATCAAACGGGTCTTTTGGTGCAACATGAACAGGTTGCACAGCTACAGGTTGCGTAGCAGATTTTTTGTTATAAATATACAAACCCAACCCAGCAATACCAAATAAAACCAGACACGGTGGAATATAATTTTTGTATACGTTTATTTTGATTTTTTCTGGTTTTTCTTCATCTGTTGTTATTTTTGTTATCTGTCCTGCATCTCTTGCATCTTGTGCATCCTGCTCTATCTGAAGCAAACGCCTTGCCTTCCTTGCCGCTGCTCCTTTTTTTCCAGCCTCTACTCGTTTTAGAATTTTTACTTTTTGTTGTTTAACAGATTGTGTATCAACTTCAACTGGTATAACTTCACTCCCTTGGTTCTCCACTTGATTCTTCATTTATATTATCTATAATTTTATTTTTATTAAAATCAATATGTCTAACAGTTGTCAGTATTGCTGTAAATGGTGCTAAGCACATTCCATACCTGTAATACAACTCACAACAAGCACTTGTCAAAGCATGATTAATAAATGGGTCTTCTTCCAAATCTTCTATCAGCTTTGGTGGATCGGTTACATTAAAATATTTTGATACTCCCATCACATACAAGTTAATAAAAGAATTGCCTAAAGTTTTAGTCATGCTTGCCTCAAGCCGTGCTTCATATCTGCAGTAAAGTTTGTTAATTTCATCTGGTGGCATGCCATCTATGTTTGTGAGTTGTATGTCTTTACCCAAATATTGACGACTACCACCGCCAGCTACTATGGCTGATAATCTTTCTTTTTTTGTTTCTTGTTGCTTTGATTCATCTGGTTCCGTCTGTTCCGATATATTTTGTAATAGTTCTTCCGCATTCATTTTTATATTATTAATCTTATTTTTTATCTTGAAATAAATATAAAATACAAAACAACTAGCTGCGATATTCATGCAGCTAGTAATTGTTAGTATTGTTAATAGCATTGTTATTAACAGTGCTATTTTTTCTATTAATATTATTAATTTGCTGCAAGCATTGCTATTAACATTGCTACTTTGCTATAAGCAATGCTATTAGCAATACTATATTCATGGTCAGTATTGCTATTAACATTGCTACTTTGCTGTTAGTATTACTATTAGCAACAGTTGTAAAAAAATATATTTTGTAATAATAAAAAAATACTATATAAGAAAAAATAGATTTGAAAATAACAGACGGTGAAAATAGTGATTATAACAAAAATAAAATAGCACTGGATGTTATGACAAGAGATGACGTAAAATGTTGTATATGTGTTTCAGAAAGTGATTTTTTACAAACGTACGAAAAAGGTGCACAGGAAACGCCTGTAATTTCTGTGACAAAGGATGGCGTAGAATATTTTATATGTGAGCCAAGAGGGTATGTTTTACAAGCCCCGGAAAACATGAGTAGTGATGTTGTACCGATATTGGTTAGTGCATTGAGTGTATGGGTTATATGGGAGACTCTAGATTGTATTTTTAAAAAAATTATTCAACCCAATAACCAGTTGGTTGGTCAGTCCTCAAAATTAACTTCGAATATTTAGTCTTAGCTAAAGCTTTTCTTATTCTGGTTCTCTCTTCCAGCGTTGGAATAACATCATTTTCTCTCAAACAATTTTCAAAACTATCTCTGTCCTTGGTGTAAAACATACACAACCATTTTGCTTGCTCTCTCAAATCTTTCAATACAGAATTATATCTTTGTGAAATGACCCACACTGATTGTTTAGCGTGGCGACCAGAGAATGCCAACTCTGATAACATATCTTTTTTCTTTGTTAATTCTTTTGTGGCTGAGCAATCGTCAATAATGTATAATGTGGGCTGGCCAGCATATTGTTTGAAAAAGAAACGCAACAGTTCTTGTAGCATTTCTTTACCGTTGCTAACAGGATTGACAATTGTTATTTTTTTATCTATCGGGTTTCTCACATCTCCTATCCAGGATCTATTTTTATAAGCCTCGTTCCACTCTATGGTTGGACACAATATAATTATATGTTCAAAAACTCCAACATACTCTTGTTCAAGTATGTCAAGAACAAACTCTGTTTTACCACAGCCTGTCTGACCACAAATAATGGCACTGTGTGAATATTTAGGATATTTTTCTTGCAAACTAGTATCCTGCTTCTTTGAATCTTCCATCTTCGAAATTGATTTGCGCATCTTGTATTATATATATGTAAATATTTAAAGGTTGATCTGCATCTGCTTTTTATTTATTAATATCGTTATGCCTTCACTGCCGTTTTCTATTCTTCTTCCACTGCCGTGTAATAAATTGTCATTACATGTTCTAAGGTCAAGCCACAAAGCATATGATTTTGTCAAATAAGTCTCAAGAGAAACACTGGTAAAGTTTAAGTCCCTCGCTACTATTTCTGTCTCTTTGTTTCTTTTTGATGTTAAAGCAAAATATTTGTTAATTTCATCCCAATGTTGATATGCCTTCATGCCTTGACTATACAACTGATTTGGTACTCCCTCTATTGTCATTTCAACCTTTTCAATCTTTGGGTTGTAATAGGTTTCCGTGTCTGTTCTTTCTGGGTCTTCAAACAGCATTAAAATACCTTTCATGCTCCGTGCTGGTACATTAATGTTGATGTTCCAAAGAGTATCAGATTTGTTTGCTATTATTTTTCTATGCCGCAAGATACGATCATACATAAATGACATCTTACCATTGATTTGCTGTCTTATTTGTCTGGCTAATTCAACATCACTAACTGTATCAAATTCCAAGCAGATATTTTTTATTACATAAGATGCATCAGCATCAGCGCTTTTGATAACTTTGTTATAATCGTTAAACGTTAATTCATATTCTAACCTATCACCAAGCGCCGCTTGATAAAATGGCATATGACTTTCTAACATTTCAAAGTCCAGTGGAATACAAAATCTATTTCCATAAGCTGCTGCTATAGCTTCATCTTTAGTGTCTGAGGAAGCATCTCCCGCGCTAACTCTATGTTTTAGCATGTTTGGTTTACCAATACCTTGGTAAGCTATGTTTTGTCGTTCGCTAGGGCTTTTCCATAAGTCTACATAACAATGATATATATCACTGTCATCTATTGACATGACTTCATTGCCACTTATTCTTATTGTCATTTTTTTCACAATTGTTCTACCCAGATTTTGAAATAGAGTAGCGTTGGCGTCTGTTCTGCTTTTAAGTTCTATTTCAAAGGCAAGACGAGCAGTACTTGGAACTATCACATCATTAGTACTTAGATTGGGAAATCTCACAAGCAGTTGCTGGTTTTGGTCTATTGTTGAGGGATTATTAGTTATTACTACACTTGTGCGGATGCCTTTGGCACCATGAGGTTCTCTTAGTTTTCTATGAGGGCTGAGTTTGTTTCCGTAAGCCGACATTGTTTTTATTTTTTAAATATATTTTTTAAAATTAAATTAAATAAACAATGGCTGAAGGAGGATTTGAAAATCCTGCGTTCGATATTGATGATATGACTGAAGAAGACTGGGATAAAGCGGATAAAGCACTTGAAGACGAATTTATACAACCTGACCCAGAATTCCAGAGACAAATTGTAAATGAAAATAACTATATTAATCAGCTTCAAGGGGAAGATAAAACAGAAGAACAGCTTACACAAAAAAAGTGGTTAGTAGATCAATTTTTTACTGAAGTTAATGCTGAAATCAGCGGAATCGATTATAAAAATGATTTTAGAGTGGCTGAGGACGAAATTGGTAGAACAATGTTATATACAGTTGGGATGGATGATGTTCCACTTACTTATTATAAGGGAAATAACCCAAACGAATCAATCAAGTTTTATAAGCTGGACACTTTAGCTAGAAAATATGGTGTTGACTTCGTAAAAAATAATTTAAACATTTATGATTATTTAGTCCCACGTGAAAGAAAGGCTCAGGGTAGGGCAGAATTAGCATCTTTGGTAAAAACAAGAGATACCATCACAAAAGAAGGAGAAAATATACCAATGCAAACTTTTTCAACAACTGAAGATGTACAAAATACAGTAGATGCTGTAAATACAATTGAGAGTGATTTGAGTATTACAATAGATGAAACTCATTCTAAAACTGCTGTTCAAACACAAACAGAAGGTCTAACAATGCGAGAGATACGAGGTTTAGATAAGGTATTGCAAAGCTTTCGTGGAGAACTTACTAATAATCTCTCAAAGCTCACTGAGCTTGATAAAGACATAACAAAAGAAAAGCAAAAATTAGAACAAGTTAGCACCCCAGGGCATGAGGATGAGTTTCAACAAGAGCGCCTACGTGACAGAATAAAAAATTTAGAAGATGAAAGAAGTGCGCGACTTGAAGCGGCGAGTGAAAACAAAGAAGCATTACGCAGTCAAATAAACAGGATAAAAGAAACTATAAATAAGGTGTTAAAAGAAGACACAACATTGGGTGAGAGAATCAAAACCTTGTTTAGGGAGCAAGGTATTACTATTGTTAGTATTTTGACTGCCTTTGGTATGATTATTGGGGTATTAGTTGAGACCATTATTCCTACAACGGGAGGAGGGACTGCACCAACTCCAACTCCAAAGCCTGATCCATCAAGTGTAAAAGACTGGATAAAAAACAACTATTTAATCTTGGTAAACTTCTTGCCAACCTAGCTGGTAAAGCTGCTGCAGCACTTCCAGGAGTTATTGGTGCAATAGTATCATGGCTTTTATCTGCAACAGGTAATGTTATTAATTGGCTTGGTAACAATCTATAGGCTCTGCTTGTGTTTGTTTCCGGGTTGTTGTATGTGGCAGCCAAAGAGTGGTTTAGTAAATCTCGTAAATAAGTAATGCAGCAAGACCTATTACTATGGTACCAACAATTATAGTTGTTTTGTTATCTTCATGTTCAATCGCTATTTTTTTTATTTCTGGTGGGTTATGCTCCACAGTTTTATGTATTGTTGATTTATCGAAGTCCGGTAAAAATTTCTTTGTCGTGGTGCCTTGAAAAGGTTGAATATTTTTTGGTGGCACTGGTTTTACATTTACATCATTATTCAATCCTAATGCTTGTGCATCGGTTGCTATTACAATTTCATTATTGTAGTCTTGTATTATTCCAATTTTTAATTCCATGTCGCTCGGAGACATGTACAATCCACTTCCATATACAAAATTTACTTTACTTCTTGCATATTTTAAGGTGTTTTCATATCTTGAAATTTGACTAGGCAAGTCAATGGGGCTGTTTATTGCGTCCTCTACATTTGCTAAAAATTGTTTCTGTGCATCAAATGCTGTCCCAGTTCCAAGTATATCAGTTCTTGTTTGTGATTGTGAACCAAGAATTGCCCAGCAGTATGTTCTTATGCTGTCATTGATTCTTTCTACTCCAGCTCTTGTAAATCCCACAGAACAATCTAGTATAAAAGTAGACCAACTATTATCAGCCTCAAATCCTTGCGCAATGTAATCAATATGATATGTTTTATCACTCTCATAGACTGTAAAACTCATCGTTTTGTTGTCGTATGCAGTATTTACCAAAGGATGATAACCAATATTTGTCCAGTAATTATAAATTGTTCCTAGACCATTATTATAGCTTTGTTTCTGTCTCCAGTCTGAATATAAGTCAACGTTAAACTCCTTGCATATTCTCTCGTATGCGTTTCGGTTATATGTGTTATTAAAAGCATTCCAATTTGAGTCTTGCGGCAATGCTACACTTATCTCAAATAATATTCTTCTGACTTGGTAATAGACATGAAATCGAAATAACGAACCAACCAGAGTATCAGCTTTTAGATGATTGTTGAAATCAATACCACATCCAGTGGTCGCACACCAAATAGCAAAGTTTAACTGATTCTGCCAAAATAACATCCAATCTGTTCCCCAACGTTGGACTATAGCATCTGATTTGACGTATGAAAGTTTGTATTTTTCAAAGACATTTGGAAATGATGCTTTAAAGTCTTTACCGTCTGATGTAATGACTATGTTTTGATTTATTATATCTATCACTTTCTTGCTGAAAGTATTTAAATAGTAAGCATCTGGGTTATATTTGAATTCTTCAGAAATCATTTTTATTTGTGTTTTTATATATATATATTAAAAAAAAATGTTTCATACAATTTCAAACATAGACAACTCTATTAATTTACAACAGTATATCAATAATAGAGATGGAACTAAGCGCGTTGGATTAAAAAGTTTTACATACACTATCGGTTGGTTTAATATTATTCACGAAACCGCAAAGACAAGAAACCCAGACAAAATAGAACATTTTCCAAGTGGACTCTATAACATTCCATACTTAGCAAAAAAGTTTAAAAATCTAAATGAAAATATTACCCTGGACAGTATTGAGCAAATTGGTAGAGCCATTATAGATACGTCAATAGAGACACGAATGTCAAGCGGTCTTTCAAAAATGCTGGGATTCAAGGATAGAAAATGGTTGACAGGTACTACTTTAGGAGATTACCTAATGGATTTAGCTCCTTATAAACAGCTATATGTTCATCTGAAACAAGTTAATACAAGTAGTAATTATTTCAATGGTGCACCAAGCACTATTATAGGTGTTGTACCTGTGGTAAATAAGCAGTATGGAGATATTGTATATACAAGTTTTTATCCTGAATATCACTGTCTTATGAATGGTGCAATTACTGAATTGAAAATAGAAGTTAGAGATGAGTATGGCAACAAAATAGATAATCAAGGTTTGTCTATGAGTTGTGTTTTAGAAATTATTTAAAAAATATATTTTTATAAAAAAAACAACAATGAGTATATTTGGACCACCAAGCACTAAAAAAACAGAAGACTTAGAGGCTTTGATAAATAATGTTCAAGATTTATATAGACGAATTGTGCCTTTTGTTAGCCAGTTTAATCATTTGAGAGATAGAGTTGATAATCTTAAATATGGGATTATAACAATATTTGCGGAAGCTAAGGGTCCACTTGTGTTAAATAGAATACTCTCATTTGGTAACGGTGGAGCAGAATCAAATGTGGGGCATGTAATGACACGCCGTGGACGGATTATGGGAATAGGTTTAGCAAGTGACCGATTAGTTGGTGACGTAACTGTAATAGTTTCTGTCAATGGTGTTGAACAACCAAATTATGGTATAACGCTTCACATCATTCCACGCAATCATGATAACTTTGATAAACCTTTAGAGATTGGTGCTGGTTCTGTTGTTAACTTTGTATGCAAGGTTGCTAACGCTACCGCTGTAAATACGGTGGCATCATTATTAATTGAATTAATTTAATTTTTTATTTATTAATAAAAAATGCCGAAGCAACCAACGGCACCAAGTATATATCCTGATTTGTCAGTGGAAAATTCAGTGGAAAACGGACAAAATTATAGATTACAAAAGATTTCAGAGATTGAAAAAAAGTTAATTACAGAACGAGATATACGTCAGTCACTTTATAAAAAATATAAACGCGGTATTAATATTACAGATGGAATTGACACTACCTTAATATCTGCAGGTGTTATTATGGCTGGGATTGGATTTGCTATTCCAGTTTTGCTACCTTTAGAAATAGCAGCAATAGTATGTGGAGCTACAGGTGTTTGTGTTAATTTTATCAGACGAAAGCTTAATGCAAAAGCTCAAAAACATCATGAAATAAAAACTTTGGCAGAGGCAAAGTTAAATAGTATAAAGCAGTTAATATCAAAAGCGTTGAGTGATGCACAAATATCTGATCAAGAGTTTAAGATGATTTTAGATGAGTTAGATAAATATTATAGTTTAAAAGAAGACACCAAACAAAAAAAGGCTGAAATAAGTGAAGTTCAAAAAAAAGAACTAGTGGAGCAGGGAAGAAAGGAAGCAATGGCAACATTACAAAAAAGTCTAAAAAGTGTGTAATTTACTGTTTTAGTAGTGTGTTTGAGTATGATCCACCACCTTTGTATTCAAGGTCGGAAAATTGTTGATTTGAATGTAATTTTGATAACAAATCAATAAATTTGTTTTGTATTAAAGAAACATTTTATAATTTTGATAACTTATAAAAAAAAAAAAAACTTGCAATCTTCACTACCCCTATTTTAAAAAAGTTTTAATAAATCAAGTAAAATCACCATTTCATGATGATTTATTTAAAAAAAATTAAACTTGCAATCTTCACTACCCCTATTTTAAAAAAGTTTTAATAAATTATGTAAAATCACCATTTCATGGTGATTTATTATATATGTGTTTATTTTGAGGTCGTTCTGCTGCAATTCGAGGTAAAAAAAAAATTACAACAGAAACCCCAATTTACATATATATTTCCCCGAGCAACTTCTTATGGGGTTTATCTGTCTCAACTTATTCGTTTTTCTAGAGCTTGTACTCGAGTTGAGGACTTTAAAATTCGTAATCTTTGTACAACTAAAAAGTTACTCAATCAGGGTTACCGTTACCATAAACTTCGTAAAACCTTTGCAAAATTTTATTATCGTAACCCTGATCTTCTTTCCAAATATAAATGTAATTTAAGGACTCTTCTGCGACAAGGACTATCGCAACCTGACTTCTATGGTGATGTGATTTATAAACTTCGTAAGATTCTTGGTCATGATCACTTTCATACTATCTTTGTTAAACTTGTTAAATTTTTTATCACAAGAGGTTATGACCCTATTATTTTGCAACGTACTGCATGCTTGGTGGTGGACCCTTTTACAGTTCGCCACTATGCTTTCCTCTTTAATTGTACGATGACCGGACAGGCTGTGGACCCTATGATGACGCCTACCTAAAACCCATTGGGACGGTGGCGTTTGATGTTTGTCCATGCTTTTTTTTGTCGTGCCCTTAATGGTGTATTCTCTTACTGCTCTGGCTTCTGCCAAGTCATTGAGTACCTTCATTGTGGCTTTCTAGGCTATTGTTTTTTTGTATTATATTTACACGAGCATATTTGTGTTTTACTTTTATTGCCTATTGAAGCTGCCTTGTTAGTTAGAGATTAGATCATGGCGGGGATTTCTTTATTTACACTGTCCTGTTTTAATGGGATGAAGTAGGGTAAGTGTGAGGTTTGGTGCACCCTAGAACCGATTTAAACCCCCCAGTGGCCTACTTTGCCACTGACCGTTTCAAGGCGGTAGCCCTATTGTCAACTATTTTGTGTTCGTGATGTCGTTTGAATTTATCATTGCTTTTGCCTTCTTGTTTGTCTGTTTGCGTGTTTGTTTCTGTGTTTTGTGGTTGACTGTCCTCCTTGAATGCTACTATCCCTGTCCGATCTTTTTATATTTCTTTACTAGTCACCATCTTATAATTGCATTACATAGGTAAAGCAATAATTAACTCGATATCTAAAATAAGAAAATGTCCATGCTTATGCATACAAATATGATAATTTGAGGATCACGTTGTCATACCCGGAGTTCTGCAAACTCATGAGATACAAATTTAAATAATTTGAAAACAAAAACAATGACGTAATTTAAAATGTAAAATATAAGGTTGTGTACGAGGGCTTATATTTCACCTATAAATAATGTGATTGATATGAATTATTTCTATTATTTCTTAAAGCATTTTGGATAAAACATCTTTAACTTAGTTTGTATACCACATACTTTAAATAAACAATGATATAGATACTCGTTGTTGCGTGCAGACAAGTTTTACACAAGTAAATGAAAACACTTAACTGACAGTCAAACTACAAGACACGCATTCCCAGTAAATGAACTGAATTGAATTGAATTGGGTGTTTAAGGCGCACCAACACATAACAGGTTATATGGCGCCTAACAATAAAAACTGAAGGCTCATCCTCCATGTACATCGAGATAAAAGCATGGACCTAGAACCTTCTCACCTGCAGAACTGCAGAATTGCTGCAAATTCTATTGTAGACACTCTATTTAGGCTGGAGCCACGTTTATTGTTTTTCTGCCACTGCTCTAGAGATTTGAGTTAGATGGCACCTGAAACAATGCAGGGATCATGATGAGGACCTTTAATGAGCACGAACAATGATAAAATGAACACAAATTTGCGGGGGTGGGGGAGGGGGTTCTACTCATCTGCCTACCCCTCAACGGGATCTGCAGTAGCCCTATTCTTTGCCCCGGAACCAAGCGGGACCCCCCAGAACCACACGGGGCCCCAGTAAATGCAAACACTTCACTGACGGTCAAACTACAAGACACACAGTCCTAGCAAATGAAAACACTTCACTGATAGTCAAACTTAAAGACGCGTAGTCCCAGTAAATGAAAACACTTTACTGACAGTCAAACTGAAAGACACGCAGTCCCAATAAATGAAAACACTTTACTGACATAAACATTAACACGTACATTACATGCTATGATAAATTACAGCAACACAATATATTTGTAACACGGAAGTATGTTTTATTTTCACCTGTGTATAGTCATGAATTGAAACTATTCAGAAAAAAAGAAAATTCCGCTTGGTTTCAATATTGTTAACATGTCTGATAAAAACTCTATCTGTAGCAACGTTCGCTTAACGTATAGATACACGGATAGTCATGGGAGTGAATGAATTCGAGACAAACTTGGCCCGAACATGGTCTCTTGGATTGACATTGCATGTGGTAAATATAATAACACATATATGATATTCTCTTAACATAGAAGTACAATGTATATTGCTTGTGTATAAAAACCGTTTATTAGGAAATGTTTAAGTTGTTGGGTTCATTGTGCAGGGGTTTACTTAACAGCGATTACATAACGTTTTTTTATCTATTACATAGCAACCTGCTTCAGTTCTCAATATTCTGAGTCCCTATTCTTCCAAACCGAAGTCATAAATATCCGTGCTTCCTTGTTTCATTGCGGCCATCCTTTGCTTATATATGTCCACCGACGTCATTGTTTCTTTCACCGCTGGGATGGACGTTATTTCTTTGACCCATGCTGAAAGACTGGGAAATCTCTCTGAGGTGATTGCCACCGCGGGGAGAACTGTTCCTAAGAAACTGACGCGCTCCATATGTGGCCAGATGAGAAAGTCGATCATCATTGGCTTGTCACCTGTAATTGACAATTCTGTTTTAGTATATGGCACGGTATTTGTTCATTGCTTCTAAAAAAGAATACGATAATGCACCTTTGGAAACGGCCGAGCACGACACATACGAAATATTGCAGTCTCGGTTTGATTGAGTCTGTTCATGAGCGGTAGTGAACTATGCTAGCTACGGCTCACGCCCTCTAGGCCCCGGTTGAGCAGTCTAAAAACCGGTTTTAAGAATCTGAGAACTGATATTAGCTCTCAAAAACTGTTTTAGCTCGATAAACATACATTATTGCTCGATAATCCCTATTCATCGAAAAAACGGTTGTTGGTTTCAAAACCAGTTTTAAGAATCTTAAAACCGAATTTAACTATCGGAACCGTTTTTAACTCAATACATTATCGATAATACAGACTTTGAGATGGTAACTGTCATTATGAAAATAGTATCTATGCTTATCAGAAATAACTAGTTTTATCAACTCCGTATCTATGCTTATCAAATCGTAAAACCGGTTTTACGTTTAATCGTCGGTAAATACTAATTATCGAGGGATAATGACAATCATAGATACAGATTTGGAATGACAGCGATAATGTATATTTTAAACAGTTCATTGCATAATCCTATTTGCCATGCACATGGAAGAGCTACTACTAAAGTAGTTCAGCATTTGAACAGTTGACATCTCCGACTGACTGAAGTGTTGAGGAAGGTCACGAACGATAACTTTACGTCACGTGACGGGACTACTACTGGAGTAGTTCAGTATTTGAACGTTGTTACTGTTGACTTCTCCGGCTGACTGTAGTGTTGGTCAGATACCACTATTGATTTGGGGCTTCTGATATGTTGAACAATTTATAGGGTCTATTAGGGAATATAGTCAGATTGTAAGGCAGATTCTGATTGGATTAAATTACCCAAATCATAACAAATCCCCATAAAACATATAAATATTATATTTCCATCATAAAACATGTTGATTTAGGATATTTTGACTGAAATTTGCATTTTTATGAATAAAAAATGGTACTGAGAGTATATTTGCAAAAAGTAAAATTTCTTGACTGCAATTCTGCGGGGTGGCCACTTTCAGTGCAATATTAGAGGCTAGAAGCATCAGAATAGCCCCAATTTGCTGTTCATTTGTGTGTGTCTCTATGATAGTTCTTTAAAAAAAGTTAGGTTTTATCATCTGTTCGGATATAGGAATAAGTGTTGTATGCCAAAAGGCTATATTGGAAGCCTATGGGAAATGCAGTAGTGGTATATGACCTTTTGGGGAAGGGCACGAACGATAACTGTACGTCACGTGACGGGACTACTACTAGAGTAGTTCAGCATTTGAACGTTTCTCCGTTATGTGTTGTGTTGTGTTGTGGAAGGGCACGAACGATAACTCTACGTCACGTGAAGGGACTACTACTGGCGGAGTTTATATTCTCGTGAGATTTTCGTGAATCGAAATATCCTACCGTTGCAGTGATCACTTATTTGCAAGCTGTTTTTTTTAGTCTTACACTGCACAGAAGTTATAATGATCTGATCTTTATACTTACCATATGTAGAGTTCATCTCAATAACCCGAATATCTTAACAAGGCTTTCTCTCAGTTAACACCACATTTTACTAATTGAGATGAGTTTATGCACGCAATTACAATGCAAGAAAGTTAAAGAGTATTTAGTAGTTTGCATGAATCGCCAGGCACACATTCTTCCATGGCTTTGAAAATTTGCGATCCAACATTTTGTTAGATTTTTCGTCATAATTTAAACATACATCTTTAAGAATTTATTGCGCTTTTGTTATTTTCATCATATAGCGCACAATATGGTTTATTTATGTCTCGATCTGTCATTAGTATGCATATATCATCACACACTAGGCTAGTTCCGTTCTCATCTTAAAAGCGTAAATCGTTCTACTGTGCTGGGTACCATCAGACATCAAGTATGCGGAGTGTTATCACATAAAGCTGTGCTGGGTACCATCAGACATCAAGTATGCGGAGTGTTATCACATAAAGCTGTGCTGGGTACCATCAGACACAAGTATGCGGAGTGTTATCACATAAAGCTGTGCTGGGTACCATCAGACATCAAGTATGCGTGTTATCACATAAAGCTGGCTTACCTCCAAAGAAGGTTGTCCCTCTACTTTTTAATTCCTTGTCAAATATATCCAGACCATCCAGTAACTCGCCTATGAGGTTCTCGTCTGCTCCTGCACTAGACAGCTTGTAATATGGACCAGTTATCTAAATAAAGGGTAGTTATTAATTTGGCTATTATTAACTTAATACTTAATTTCATGAAGTTATTATTTACTATATACTTGATTGCATTAAGTTATTATTTACTATACAGTTAATTTCATTGAGTTATTATTTACTTAATACTTAAGGGTGGCCACTGTTGAGGTTTTGGATTTTTGCACTTCCGGAAATTTACATTTGTTATATTTCAAAAATTATAATAAAACTGGAAAAAATAATTATACAGTAACAAACTATTGCCCAATAGGGATATTTTAGTGCAAAAAAAATGAAAATTTTTTAGAATTTGTTTTTGACCTCCATTTTGTGCCCAAAATTGACAATTTTTAACATAAGCCAAAATGGGGGGTAGGGGTACAAAAGATGGTATTTCTCAAAAACCGTTTAAGATATTCACTTAATTTAAACTTTATTACAAAGACATGTGTTAGGATATACAGAGACAGCAATAAAAAGTATTGTTCCTATTATTTGTTACAGACCTATGCCGTTATATTTCAGAGCTCGTCGAAATCTAAAAAAGCACATTTTTTTCTCAGTTTTTATTGAATATCTTTCTTATATGCACACCGACCCCCAATTTTTATTTTTTCATTCTAAAACTCAGGTCTTGTTTATATTGTAGACAAAATATCTCAAAAAGTTTACTGTTCCTTTATCATGAAAAATTGATTGATCACAAATTTAGAAATGCAATTTATAGTAAACTGGGTGGGGTAATGACAAGGGATGTAATACTTGTTCAGATGGTGATAAAAATACCACAATCCTTAATTTTTCGTACTAAAGTATGAACTATTACATTAAAAAAGACGGAAAATCGATACCTGTTCTGCAAACCACACTACACACATATCAGTTGCCATACACAATTTGCAGCTGATTCAGAATTTAAAACCACACTGTGAGAGTGTATTACTAAAGATTAATTTTGCGAAAAAGTTAAATCACCGACGCATCATTATTTTTTCAGCAACTGACTAGTAATATGTTAGTCTTCATAAAAAACAGGGAAATTAAAAATTCTTACTGTTCTGATATTCACCAGAGGGCACCCTTAATTTCATGAAGTTAATATTTACTATATACTTAATTGCATTAAGTTATTATTTACTATATAGTTAATTTCATTGAGTTATTATTTACTTAATACTTAATTAAGTTCCATTTATGATTTGTTCTATTACACTGAGAAAAATGACATACCAGGATTATTACTTATTGCAGACTTTGAAAAGGCTTTTGATACCCTCTCCTGGTCTTTTATTGTTGAGGTTTTAACCTTTTTTCAGTTTTGAAAAGATATAAGAAAATGGATAAAAGTGTTTTACACAAACATTAAATCTTGCATTTTAGTTAATGACCATCTCTCGGAGTGCTTTTCTATTCACAGAGGCTGCCGACAGGAAGATCCACTCTCCCCATTCATTTTTATTCTGTGTGTCGAAATATTGGCTGTACTGGTCAGGACATATACAAATATCAAAGGAGTAAAAGTAGGAGATACTGAATATGTAATTTCGCAATATGCCGACGACAGCTCCCTTATATTAGACGGCACAGAAACAAAATGCTCTAATGGTTTTAAAATTCTATGGAGATATTTCAGGTCTTAATTTTAATGTTGATAAAAACAGAGTTATATGGTTTGAGAAAAATAAAGGTTTTAATGTAGGATTATGCACAGACTCAGACCTTAATTGGGATCAACCTTAATTGGGATCACGGGGAATTTGTGATCTTAGGAATTACTATGTCAACACATTTAAGGAGTGTGGTTGCATTAAATTATGATAGAAAAATAAACGAAATTAAATCAGTACTACTGTCCTGGTCAAAAAGAATACTCACACCCTTTGGAAAAATCACTGTTATACAAAGCTTAGCTCTGCCAAAGTAAAATCACTTAATTTCATCATTACCTAATCCACCTGAAGACCAGGTCACACTGTTGCAAAACATGTGTTTTAATTTTCTCTGGAATAATCAACCAGACAAAAAAAAAGAGATATGTTGTAACTCAATATTATGATTGTGGTGGACTAAGCAGCACCAATCCGTATACTCCAGTTAATTCTACTGAGGCTCGCTTTATTTCGAATTCTAGTGCCACAACAAACATCTCCAAACTTCTTTGCACGGTTCTTCCTATTCTCATATCCTGATTCGCCCCAGACAGAACCCAGTATACTATCAACATTGGGGACTACCCTGAACATGTTGCTCATAAGGTGGGAATTAAACCATAAGTCTAATTTACCTGGGTGCAGCCATTTCTGCACTACCCACGGCTTGAAATAATTCATAGGCGTAGGAGTCAGGGGGCCAGTGGGTTGATGGTAGTAGTTGTGGTGGTTGTGGGGGGGGGGGGGGGGGGGGGGGGGTGCTCAAAAAGTATTTTGTCCTATATAATGTTGTATGTTTTGGTGTAATTGGGCGTGGATAACTTTTCTTCTTTTTTGTTTGTCAAAAGTGTTATGAAAAAAGTGTGTACCTCCCCTGAAATTACGTGGCTTACCACTACTAATAAAACATACGAAAAAAATGAAGAAAAAAATGTCGATAGCCCCACCCAATCCCCAGATTTTTTTTGTTACCACCCCTTACCCCACCCCGAAACCCACCTTTACCCTTTTCACACATACTGCTGCTGAGTTGGACATGTCGAGAGAAAACTTGCCTTGAACAAAACTGTTTCCCTTTAAAAATAAATGAATCCAACCTAGTGCAAAAATAGAATGTCATGATGCGCCATATTGGAAAACAAGGGAAAACATGCATGCGTTTGAATGGGGGTTATTTTAGAAATACAGCCAATTCCAGATAAGGTCATTTTGAAGTTGATGACATGAATTTGCCATTACCGCCAGAAAAGACCAACATACTGAGGTATAGATTTCATCGACTGATCGTATAGTAATGAAATAATTGCCGAAAAACCTTTGGCTGAATCAAGGGCCCCAAACATAGTGTTCATAACATAAGTTATACAGGCAAACATGATCATCACGGTTGCGTGATACATTTATTTTAGTATTGTCTCTCGAGTTATTAATCCTGAATCATTTTGACTTTATTATAATTCAATAAAAGGTATTACAGTTTGGAGTTTTAATGTTTTCTTTATTATATATAATCAACAATATGAAGACAAAAATCTTGCTTTGAAACATTCAAATAATTATTAAAATAGCTATCCCGCCAACAACAGCCAGATTGTATAACATACGTACACCGTTTTTTAATATTCTGACGACGAGGTATATATATACTTTACCTATTTCTAAACTCTATGGACACAATATAAACGGCTAAACAGCCAAGCCAAACCCTAAACCGGGATCTTCAATTTCAGAGTTATCAACTCATAATTCATTTCAGGCATATTCCATAACGAGTATTTTAAGAACCCGTAAATGAAACTTTACTTTTAATCGGCACATAAACATTATTATATGACATGAACACGTGGCTAGAGTTTTGATAAAAGTTTTTGTAGTGTTATTTTGCTGTTATTTCGAGGCTTAGTATAATAACAATTTGCGAATATGCATGATATGCAAACAAACTGACGGGACGCCGCGATTTTAAAAACGGTCATGATGACGTGAGTCTCCTCTAACAGTACCTTAGAATATCGTTCCATCAGCATTCTGTCCTTTGCTCTCTTGAGTGGGTCAACATGGTTGAGTTTCTCTCCCGGGAACACTTCATCCACGTAGTCGTTTATTATTGTCGAATCATATACAATCAAGTCGTCCTTCTGTAGGGAGGGCACCAGTCCCAATGGATTTATGTTTTCAAGGTACCATTCTGGCTTTTGTTTAAGGTGGATGTTAACGGTTTCGTGCCTGAATAATGATTTGCAGGCAAGAATAACGTATTACATAAAGAATATATACATCTTTTTTAAAACCCGTCTGTATTTCGTCATGTTTTAAAAAGCAAAATATCTGGAAAATGAAAAAAAAAAATAAAAATAAAAAACAATAACATCTAGATTACAATACTGTTTAGGAGAATATCTCCAGACGTGTTTATGTTTCTCAGTTTGCTTGTTAGATTATTTGATTATAGTACGAACGTAAGATAACATTAACCATGCACGATTATGTAAACATACCAATGTTGTCAATACAAAATGTAAAACACAACGATATGTTTTTCACGTAGAAAAAAATTGACTGCATGCAAAATTATAATTTCAGGCCAAATACAATTAATGGTGTGTTTACTGTAACATGGATAATCAATTTGTATATTTTAAATCGAACACATTATACCTTCACACAACTATAAACATTACAGAACATGCTATTCAGCATTAAACAGTAGAAATACAATTATGTTGATTAATGTATTCGACGTATGTATGTGTGTTTTAAAATTATCAGCTGTATTATAGATCATTGTTTATATATGCTCTCCTATAAATGAAGGAAATAAATGTATATACTTAGATGAGAAACAAATGAACTGACTAGTCAGGTCAGCGAATCGTACAAAGAACACCAAAGAGATAAAACAAAGAGATAAAACAAAAAGAAACACAAGCGTGTAATACACATGTATACTCAGTAGACAAAGATTTTAGTTTGGTAATCGTATTTAAACGGAAGTAACTATCCTCCACAAAATAAAGACAATACTAAATAATTATATATACATACGCTATATTTATGTATAAAAGAACTATTCTCGTCCGCTGGGCGAATGGACAGAATCGCATGCTGTATAGCCGTAACGTGCTGGGCTCCAGCTGAGGGAAATCGGTCCCTGGAAGATATAACGATACTTATTGTATTGTGATTTACAAAAACATCAGTAATATCAGAACCAATCCAATTATGTTGATTATGGAAGTCGAGAACATATAAATAGCTACTGCTTTTCAGTTCTAAATGTACTAATGTTTTTGACTTAATCAAGCCTTTAAAGGTTACCATTTGTTACCTTCAACCGAACTAACTCTTTTAGTTTGATAGACTCTACCTACTAAAGAGCTACGACTCTGCCCATAGGAATATCGATATAGTATGCGAAACGATCCCAGTTCGCATTCCGGGAAATATTTTTAAACATTTTGACAATTGCTCCAAATTCTGTCATCACGCGATCCCTGAGATTCTACAATAGCGTAAATGGACGTGTATGCCTCTTCCATAGAAAAGCGAGGACAACCTGTTAAATACTCACCTCATCAAACTTATGGAAAACTTATTTTATTATGGAAATAAACATGACTGTTATTAAAAATCAACAATATAATGGGTAGGTGGAGGGAGGGAGGGAGGGAAGGGGAGGTGGAGATGGATGGGGGTGTTCGAATATCTTCTAAGAACGATTTCTTCATCTGTATAATAACACCGTATCAAAGATCTGCATAGTTTTGACCCCTTGTAATTTGCAGTCCCTTTCTACTTCAAGTATTAAAATTTATATCTAAAACTGTCAACAGCAAGATGAGCTGCATTTGCATATACCAATAATAAGTCCAGAATACAGTAACATCCAACAATAACAGGCAACTGCACTGAAAAAGCTTTTAAATAAATAAAATATTAGTACCCTTTAATAGGGAACTACTTTTAATGCACCAGGCGAGCATATTCGGTTTAGTGTCATTAAACCTTTAAACCGCGAAACCACGGCGTCCCTTTATGATGTCGATCGTTCAAACAACATGACATAAAGAAAGTTTGGAAATTGCACCGCCTGCATTGCTTTGGCAATACCGAGAGTTTAAGGCGAAGGATTTCCGGTTATGGAGACGTGTCAAAACAATGGCGGCTCAAATTGAGGTAGGTGTCAAGCTTGTGAACACATTAGTTTGCATTGAAGTTTTGAGGAATGTCTTGTTTTAGCCAATGGACTAAACCGTCCATTCCCAGAATTTGGGCATCGACAACCTAAGCATGTGCCAGAAACCATTTCTGGAGTATGCAATTTATGTGAAAAAAAATCTCGCATAAAACATAAACATATGTTGGGAATTTCGTTTTATTATATACAATTTCCGCGCAGTATTGTGCATTTGGTGACGTTAGTGACGTCGACGTCTCTTCCCTGATTTTGATTGTTATGATTCAATACAGGATCAAAGCCAACACGACGTATTTTCTAATATCCCCAAAACATTGGTGCCGTTACCGAATGTATTCGCTATGGAGCGACTACAGTCATTGAGAGTCATTTGACAGCGCTTGCAGAGAATCGATGACGCAAAGCCAGATTCATCTCCTACAGCTTTTGACACGATACTTCGAACGATACGACAGAAGTTAGAGTGCGTCCGGAAACCGACCAGAAAATATTAGATCTTCTAGACCCAGCAGACATTGATGCCGAGATGCTGAAAGCCGAGAACTACTCTATGAATTTGGAAATTCAGCTCGAGGAGCTTGCATCGTACAGGAAGTCACAAGGGGTGCTACAGACGAAGTTTGCCATGATATGCGATTTTCAACCACCCGGAGATTTATGATATGCGATTCCCAACCACCCGGAGATCCAGAATTCACAACAGACTGTAAGTTCATCTGTTTCACAATTTCATAAGCTTCCGAAACGTTTGTGCCGTCATTCTCAGGTGACTTATTACGATGGCAGGCATTTTAGGACTCATACCAATCTTCCGTCCATCACAACCCTTCGCTGTCCGACGTTCATAAGTTCACCTACCTGAAAGCCAGCTCCAAGACACTGACGCTAGCGCCATTTCCGGGCTTGCACTGACGAACGCGAACTATGAAAGAGATATCAGTCTTTTACAAGAAAGATTCAGTCAAACTCACAAGATCGTCCAAGCATACATGAATGCACTACTTCAACTTCCGGCCCCAGGTAACAACCTCGCAGGACTGCGCAGATACTATGAGCAGCTGGAATCCTACATTCGTGGCTTAGAATCGCTAAGACAAGATCAAGAGACGTTTGGTTCACTTTTAGTTCCGGTTATTATAGGTAAATTTCCGGCGGAAATGAGAAGAAATATGGCGCGGAAACATGGAGGCGATGACTGGAATCTGCGCGATCTACGACATTCAACCTCAAAAGGACTCAACATCATAGAAGTAGGTCAGCCAATCGAGCCACCGGAAGTACATGAAGCTACTGCATCCTTCTTCACCGGAACCAGACAGAAGTCGAGAAGCGAGACCACTACACAGATGGCAGAGAAGAAGACATGTGTTTTCTGCACAGAACAGCACACACCGAATGCATGTGGAAAGGTAAACTCGTATCAAGGTACGCGTTGACATTATTAAAAGGAAACATTTATGTTTTAATTGTTTTGGCAGCCACCAGGTTTCGTCGTGTAGATCAAACTTCAGATGTCGCCATTGCCAGCGGAAGCAATACACCAGCATCTTTGATCGTAAACACACACAATCATCTGCACCTACAAAGCCATCAATTACTTCCGGTCAACGTCAATCGCAGACTACCATTCTTCACTCGACAACGCATCCGAGACCGAACATACTGCTAAAGACAGCAATAGCAGAAGTATGTTCTGACGGGTTTCGAGTCGACGCCAACAACCTGTTTGACGAGGGTGCCCAGCGTTCTTTTAGAACAGAGAAACTGGTAAGTTTATTTCGAAGGATTACCAGTTACATCATTTTCGACGTAACGTTAACAAAAATAACGTCTAATTATCTTCAACCACGGTAGGCTCTCGGTACGGCACAAATGAGAGAGTGGATTATTTCTGATTTGAGTGGTGGTGGTGTAAATGTTTATAGTCCCTCTACCGTATGAGTCAATATTATCATCGACTTTTTATGTATAACAATAGTATACTATATTTTAACTCGTACTTGTCCACATTGTTTTTCTATTTATATATTTATATAAACTTTTAGGCAGTGTTTCCAAGCTACTGTTTTATATTACAAAATATAAAATGTATATTTTTACATAAATTGTAATTAAAGGGAGGTAATAGTAATAGTATCTACTATTTTAATGGTTCAATATATGCATGAAACCGGATTTGTTTAATTTGAATTGTCGTCAGATATTACTTTGACTTTCATATTTGCTTAATATTATACAATGAACAGTTTATATCAAACTAAAATTAAAGATAGTGCATCTTATCAAGTTCCGTAGCACAGTACAGGTAAGAAAAACAAAATGAATGCTATTGATATTGATCAGTACACGCTTATTAAATCATATAATGATAGTTAACGCACCATGTTGTTTAACGCGTAACGTTGCTAAAAAAGGTTTGGGACAAAGTGTCGGACAAATGTTTTTCAATAACATAGATGAATGAACGTTCTTTGTAACAAAATAATCTGCTAAAAAAATACGTTTTTTTTAGTTAAGTATTTTTTTAATTAACAAACTCACACAATAATTTTCTTGACGTAAAAATACAGACATACAGCAAAAATGCGCTTTTTTAAAGAATGAGACATTTCATAGGACAAAGCTTTTTTCGCGTTGCAAAAATGCCGCGATTTGTTTCTTTAAAGTCATGATAAAAGCATAAAATTAAGAAATAAAACTATTTTTATTAGTATAATTTTGATGTAGTTACTCAAGTACATAACAGCTAAATAATTATTATTAAAGGGACACACGGCAATCTTGAGTTTTATTCAAACATTAAAATGTGCTCCTCGATTTACTTATCCTGCGTCATTTTGACTTTAAAACTAATTGCATATAATTAAATCAAAAATTGAGATTTCAATTTTCTTTAATATTTTACCCAATTTTTAAATATATTATTGGTGCAATATTATAAAAAGTTAGTAATATGTAAAAAATAATTTGCTTTGAACTATTCTAACAATTAATAATAATGATTGAACAAATGCAAGTTAAGATAAAAACTAACGGGACGCCGTGAGTTTTAAACAAATCAAGATTGCCGTGTGTCCCTTCAACGCAATTACTTGTAATTTCATTCCCCGGGACATTCCAGCCGCTTTTCATTTTCTTGATTTTTCTTTGCTTTTTCAAACGGAACACAGAAAATACGTCATAAAGTCATAGAAGGAACAGACGTTATTTAAATGAATATCAAGATTTCATAAAAATATCTCGATCAATTTACGCAAATATCAGCATTTAATCGTTACTATAGAGAAGGAAATGTAACGCGAGACATCAACATTTTGACGTTTTATCAATTACAAAATCCCAGTTTTGTTGATAATGTTACCAACACTCCAAAAAGAAAATAATGGCCTTTGCAGTGATACATAACACTTCATATTTAATTAATGTAAAATAACAATAGAGATCGCTCTTTTAATGAAGCTGCCGGCATTTTTTCGAAGTGACACCAGTATTGCGCGCGACGTGACAATACTTTGAACGATACGACAGAATTCAGAGTGCGTCCGGGAAACCGACCAGAAAATATTAGATCTTCTAGACACAGCAGACATTGAGGCCGAGATGCTGAAACCCGAGAACTACTCTCTGAATTTGGAAATTCAACTCGAGGAGCTTGCAGCGTACAGGAAGTCACCAGGGGGTGCTACAGACGAAGTTTGCCATGATATGCGAAACCTTTTTGCCGTCATTCCCAGGTGACTTATTACGATAGCAGACATTTTGGGACTTATACGAATCTTCCGTCCATCATAACCCTTCGCTGTCCGACGTTCAGACGTTCACCTACCTGAAAGTGCAACTCCAAGACACTGCCGCTATCGCTATATCCGGGTTCGCACTGACGAAGGCGAACTATGGAAGAGCCATCAGTCGTTTACAAGAAAGATTCGGTCAACCTCACAAGATCGTCCAAGCATACATGAATGTACTACTTCAACTTCCGGCTCCAGGTAACAACCTCGCAGGACTGCGCAGATACTACGACCAGATGGAATCCTACATTTGCGGCTTAGAATCACTAGGACAAGATCAAGAGACGTTTGGTTCACTGTTAGTTCTGCTTATTATAGGTAAACTTCCGGCGGAAATGAGTTGAAATTTGGCACGGGAACATGAAGGCGATGAGTCGAATCTGCGCGATCTACGACATTTCATCTCAAAAGAACTCACCATCATGGAAGCTACACAGATGGGTGAGAAAAAGACATGTGTTTTCTGCACAGAACAGCATACACCGAATGCACGAGGAAGGGTAAATTCGTATCAAGCACGCGTTGACATTATTAAAAGGAAACATTTATGTTGTAATTGTTTTGGCAGCCACCAGATTTCGTCGTGTAGATCGCATTGCCAGCGGAAGCATCACACCAGCAAAACACACACAATCATCTCCACCTACAAAGACATCAATTACTTCCGGTCAACGTCAATCGGAGACTGCCATTCTTCACTCGACTACGCATCCGAGAGACAGCGATAGCGGAAGTATATTCCGACGGGTTTCGAGCCGACGCCAACATCTTGTTTGACAAGGGTGCCCAGCGTTCTTTTAAAGCAGAGAAACTGAAAGAGAGTTTTCACCTTTCCTGTACCGGAATTAACGTCATCCATATGACGGCGTTCGGATCATCAAGTCAGAATGCGCGCCCCCTAGAGACAGCGACGGTGTTCTTGATTACAGACTCGGGTGAGAAGATGCTAATATAGGTCCTTATAGTGCGACGATAGCAGTTCCACTTCGCAGCAGCATGCATCCCACAGTGACATCTCTACCGTATCACAGAGGTTTAAAACTGGCACATCCGGTTACCGAAGACGACAGGTTCGAGATTTCATTGCTGATCGGTGCAGATCATTTTTGGCAGATTGTTCAGAACAGAGTTGTGCCTGGCAACGGTTCTACAGCAGTGAAATCGAAGATAGGATTTCTCTGGTCCACTTCCGGCGACATCGTCAAGTACATCCGAGTGAATCCTGAACGGCATTACATCGCCACCAGACCGAGCGGTTCTGGAAGCTGGAGTCCATAGGCATTGAATGCGATGACGGCACAAGAGCACACTATCTACCAAAAGTCATCAATACAGTTTATTGATGGGCGGTACTCTGCAGAACTACCATGGAAACAAGACCATCCGCCGTTACCAAGCAACTACAGCATCACCAAGAGACGTACCGAGAATATCATTCAACGCCAATGCCGGGAACCAGTCATTTTGAAGAAGTACGGCCAGATTATAGAAGAGCAGGAGAAGGGAGGATTCATAGAAAAGGTCGACGAATCACAGGCTACATCCAATCCGGTTCATTACCTTCCCCATCATGGAGTCAAGAAGGATGCATCGACTACCTAAATACGCATCGTATACGACTGCAGCTGCCGTCAGTCACGTGTCCAACCAAGCCTCAATGACTGTCTCGATTCAGCGCCACCAGAATTGAACATCCTGATGGGCATTCTCATAAGATTCCGAGTTCACAAGTACGCCGTATCGACCGACATCGAGAAGGCATTCCACGTGCAGCTCAAAGAGAATGACCGAGATGTTACGAGATTACTCTGGTTGAGTGATCCGACCGATCCTAGCATTCCACTGACAACCTACAGATTTAAAGTAGTTTTCTTCGGTGCAACTTGCTCACCATGTATTCTGAATGCAACACTGCTGAAGAATCTTGACAGTAACCAAGGCAACTGGGTAAGTGAGATCCTCAAGAGAGACCTGTAGGTTGACAATATCTTGTCTAGTTTTTCACAGGAAGCTGATGTCCAACCTTACCTCCGGGAGACACGTGACCTCATGGCAGGCGCTGGCTTCAACCTCAGATCGTGGACATCCAACAGCCATCAACTGCGATGCATAGCTACATCAGAGGGTGTTCTTGACATTAACATGATTACGAAGGTCCTAGGCATGTGGTGGAATACAGACACAGACGAGTTTTCATTTCCCGAGAGACCCATCCCGACCACTGAGTTCACCACGAAGCGTCTGATTCTTCAACAGACGTCGATAATCTACGACCCACTTGGTCTACTTAGTCCTGTCACCATCCGGGGCGAAAATTCTACTCCAAGACCTGTGGCAACGGAAGGTAGACTGGGATACACCACTGCATAAAGAACTGAACCAACGGTGGTCGACATTAGCTAGAGATTTGATAGCTGCTACGACAAGCACCTTCCCTAGGCATTGTTTCAGTAATCAACCAGTATCAGACGACACCAAGGGCGATTCAGACGACATGTATCTTCATGTTTAGCCTTAGCCAGCCAACAGTCGTATGGAGCTGCCGCGTATCGATGCAGAGGATACCATTCAGCATTAGTCATGGCGACGTGTCCACCATTTAAAAAACTGACCTTACCACGTAAGAAATGATGGCAGCTGTTGTCGTTCCCACGTGCATCAGACCGCCGATGTTCCTGAGGTCTTCCTGTGGTCTGATAGTCAAATTGTGCTACATTGGCTATCTACTTCGAAACCATTAAGTAGATTCATCGCAAACCGCGTCATTGAAATACACTCAAGCCGAGCCGACCTACTTACCCATGGTATTACCACGACTCAGTTCAACAACAACATGCTATGGATGTCCGTCCCCCTTGGATCAACAATAGATCAGCCTGGCCGACCTGGGATCATCAAGATACATCAGCGATGGCAGCGGTGATAGACGACGCCGAAGTTCAACTTCCTGAAGTGTATCCTCCACCAACAGCTGCACGTCAACCACTGTCTACATCCGTACTGGATTACATCACCGACATAGCCTGATTCGGCAAATACCGGAGGCTTCTTCGTGTGACAGCTTATGTACAGAGATTCATACACAACTGCAGAACTGTGTCTTTTCGCCCTGAAATGTCGTCTTTTCGTTCTGTCGTTCTGTCGTCTTTTCGCGCTGCATTTGTCGTCTTTTCGTACTGCCGTCTCTTCGTTCTGACGTCGTTTCGCGGCGAAATAGCGAAATAGCGAAAAGACGACAGGCAGAAATCAGCCACCATACATAATTATGGGACTTCTTCACATACTAATTCCGAAAAGGTCGCTCATGGCGTAAAGTTGTGATTTTTCCAGTGCTCGCTACGGTTACCTTTTTTTCCAGTGCGCGTGAAATATGGAGTAAGTTTTGGAAACGAAGCATATAATATCCCAAACTTGTGATTAGATATGTTTTAAAAAACTTTCCTAACTGAAAAATGGAGTTATTTATCGGATAAAATGAACAATGGACCGGGCAGAGTTGTGAAAGAAAGCGTGCAAAACGTGAGTAGTAGTAACTGACGTATTTATTCACTGTGCATATCAAAACATAAACAAACGTCGTACGTCGTCGAACTTCTTGTCGAGCTGTAAAAAAATGTCGCTGACAAAATCAAACAAAGCGGACCCAAAAAATGTCCCTAGGAAAACGAGAGCGAGTAGTGTGGTACACGACGACACGAGCGAGAAGGGCAATGAGGGCAAAGAACGCAAACAAAGTGATATTGGTGGATTACAAAGCACAATCCCCGCTATGTTCCGTGCTGAAAAACATTTTGATTTTGAAGCCACTCTAAAGAGTTTGGAAACAAAGATAAATAATGTGGCAACGAAGGAATATATTGAAGATCAGTTCAAAAAAGTGATTTTGGAAGGATTTCTCATTGATAAACTCGAACAATTAACAAAAGACCTGAAAAACCATATTAAAGAGGAAGTAAAGACAGTATATCTTAAAATAGCACAATTAGAAAAGCAGGTCATACAATCAGAAGAGTCCGTCGTAGAATTACGAGATAACATATCGGCGTTACAAATAGAACTAGAGAAAAGTAAAATCGATAATGAAAAGCTTGAGAAAAGGTGCAACAGTTTAGAGGATGCTGACAAAGGCAAAAGTTCAGTAAACAAGGTATATGAGACTGAGATAAACGAGCTGGAGCAATACACTCGTAGAAATAGTGTACGGAAATAGTGTACGGATATATGGGATAGATGACCGCGATAGAAAGGAGTCCGCGGGGGTAACATCATCAACAGTGGTCCAACTGCTAAAAAACAAGTTAAACCTGAAAGTTGGCGAGGAGGACATCGACTCGGACCTTTCAGAGCGGATGGCAATAGGCCAATAATTTGTAAGTTCCTGTCCAGGATGCAAAAATATGATGTGATAAGAGCGAGAAGAGGGTTAAAGGGGTCGGGCATCGTGAAGATCTCACCATAAAAAACGCAAAACTTTTGGAAAAAAATTCAACAAACGTCAACGTGAAGTCCGCATGGTCAGATGATGGCAAGATAATAGCTCTTCTCAAGTCCGACAGAAAGGTTGTTGTTACTCTGAAAACAGAATTAACCAAACCCCTTGGGTAAAGAGTTCGTCTTGTGACGAAAACCTGACTATTGTGTTTGTTTCAAGTTGTCAAGTTTATATAACGTGATAGAGAGCTTTCAACAAGTTCTTAAACCGGCATCGTTTTTTAAAGTGGTCTTTAAAACAATTTCAACTTAAATGATTTAGTACTGTGTTGCCAGTCTATAGTAGACCTGTGTATAGAAATAGGTACAACATTTGCAATCATTAAGTGTGAAAAGCCATCAAATCGTGTATATATATATACATGTATATCATAGATGATTTAAACAATACAATTACTACTTTTATATTTCCTTACGTTTCTGTCAATAAACGTAATTTGGCTCTTATAATGAACAAACGGTGTGATAACATCTTTATTATGTCTTAGTTTTTTAAAGGGACAGCTTCCATAATTTTAGGTCGATGCTCAAAAAGTTCATGTATACATTTATTATGATACAAAGTGGCTGGTGGGCAGCCAGACAGTTTAAACCCTGATAAGTTGGTTAAACACAATATTGGCATATTTATGGACTGTGTCCCTTTAATATTTTAATCCCGTTTGCAACAAATGATTGCATAGGTTTAAGTGGTTCAGTATTGTAAGTAATTATCCAAGTGAAAAAAAAATAAAATAAAACAAGGCAATATGTATTACCTTGATTTGTCCAATGGTTTATATTTAATATATGTAACGTCTTCAAAAATCTCACAGGCGGAATAAATACTTAATTTCTTTGAATGCCGAACTTGGTTTTTAATAGGCTAGTCTATCTTATATAATTGGAGTGAAGATGCAAAATATTGTGAATACTTGTGTTTTTTTTGTTTTGTTTTTTTGATGGATGCAAAGTTTTTCTTGTTGTCTGTTGTATATATCATCATGAGTATACTGTAATCATTTTGAGACTCTGACTTAGTTTTTTGTTGTTTTATGTGGTAAAATGTGTTGCTCTAGAAGTCTGATTATTATTGTGTGTTTATATTTTAGCAGACAAGCAGTACTGTGTATATGAAACGGTTGTCGGAAAAATATCTTGGTTGATAGTGAACAAACGGTTTGATAATGTCTTTATTATGTCTTAGTGTTTTAAAGGGACAGCTTCCATAATTTTAGGTCAATGCTCAAAAAGTTCATGTATACATTTATTATGATACAAAGTGGCTGGTGGGCAGCCCGACAGTTTAAACCCTGATAAGTTGGTTAAACACAATATTGGCGTATTTATGGACTGTGTCCCCTTAATATTTTAATCCCGTTTGTAACGAATGATTACATAGGTTTAAGTGGTTCAGTATTGCAAGTAATTATCCAATTAGAAAAAAAACACAAAAAAACAACAACAAGGCAATATGTATTACCTTGATTTGTCCAATGGTTTATATTTAATATATGTTACGTCTTCAAAAATCTCACAGGCGGAATAAATACTTAATTTCTTTGAATGCCGAACTTGGTTTTTAAATAGGCTAGTCTATCTTATATAATTGGAGTGAAGATGCAAAATATTGTGAATACTTGTTTTTTTTTTTTTTTTTTTTTTTTTTTTTTATGGATTCAAAGTTTTTCTTGTTGTCTGTTGTATATATCATCATGAGTATATTGTAATCATGTTGAGACTCTGAGTTTGTTTTTTGTTGTTTTATGTGGTAAAATATGTTGCTCTAGAAGTCTGATTGATTATTATTGTGTGTTTATATTTTAGCAGACAAGCAGTACTGTGTATATGAAACGGTTGTCGGAAAAATATCTTGGTTGATAGTGAACAAACGGTTTGATAATGTCTTTATTATGTATTAGTGTTTTAAAGGGACAGTCTTTATTATGTCTTAGTTTTTTAAAGGGACAGCTTCCATAATTTTAGGTCAATGCTCAAAAAGTTCACGTATACATTTATTATGATACAAAGTGGCGGGTGGGCAGCCAGACAGTTTAAACCCTGATAAGTTGGTTAAACGCAATATTGGCATATTTATGGACTGTGTCCCTTTAATATTTTAATCCTGTTTGCAACAAATTATTACATAGGTTTAAGTGGTTCAGTATTGCAAGTAATTATCCAATTAAAAAAACAAAAACAAAGAACAAGGCAATATGTATTACCTTGATTTGTCCAATGGTTTATATTTAATATATGATTACTTTATAGTGCCACATGAGCAAATGCTGAATTATACATGCTTTAATGTTCATCCTATGTCTAATATTATAAATGAATTAAACCTGCATGGTCACTCAAAATCATCAGAGCATTCTATTCTCAGTCTGGAAATGAATACCCTACCAGTGCGTTGTAATCAAATAGAAAATAGCAATATTGACCTTAAGTTAGCATGTAAGAATAAATACATGGTAAATGAAATACCAGCTTCGTTCTTAAATTGTGCAGATTCAGTAGAACAAATTGCAATCACTAAACCCGAATTGAGAGTGACCTGCACAGCGAAAATGATATAAAATCAGCATATAAAGAGTTTTTGAATTTAATCAGTAGAGAAATTAAATCGAAGCTAAAGGTGAAAAAGTCACCGAATATCATTTTAAAGCCGCACAAGGCCAGAGCAAAGCCATATTGGAACACTGAACTCCAAGATCTATGGGACGAATCGTGTAAACGCGAAAAACTGTGGCTGCTTAGTAAAAATTGTAACTCAAGAAAAATGAAACTTAGGGAAGAATATTGTGTTGCACGTAAATTGTTTGATAAAAGTAACAGAAAATGTAAGCGTAAATATCAAATTGATGAACAAAATAAACTCGAACAAGATCTTAAAAGCACTGAAAGCACTAGAGACTTATGGAAAAAAATAGGTAAACTAGGTGTTGCAAATGATAGAAAACTAAATATTCCATGGGAAATTAAAACAGACACAGGCGACATCATAAATGATAAACAAAGTGTGTTGAATAAATGGAGACTAGAATATGATTCTCTGTTCAATGGTATTCCTGAAGGTTCAAACTTTGATGATACGCATTTGGAAAATATTAGAGAACTCACCAAAAATCCAGACAACCCAATATTTCCCAAACCTGACGGCACAACTCTAAATTTGCCAATTTCTAGAGACGAGGTTAAACTGTCAATTTACAATGCTAAATTACGTAAAGCTTCAGGTTTTGATCAAATTCCTGCTGAAATATTAAGAAATGAAACGTGTGTTGATATTTTATTCAAAATTGTGAGATATGCTTTTGACAAAGGGGTGGTTCCAACAGAATGGACCAAGGGTATTATAAGTCCGATATTTAAAGGAAATGAAGCAAATAACCCATTGAACTATAGGCCTATTACTTTATTGCCTATTCCATGCAAAATTTATGCTCACATTTTGAATAAACGCTTAACCCACTGGCTTGAGACAAACAATTTGTTAGATGATGGACAAAACGGTTTTAGAAAGAACAGAAGTTGTCTGGATCATATATACACATTGTACACTATTGTTAACAATAGAAAGATAGTCAACAAAGAGACGTTTGTCTGTTTTGTAGATTATAAAAGGGCATTCGATACTATTCAAAGAGATTGCCTCTGGTTCAAACTCATGACTTTGGGTATTCATGGTAAAATATTGAATGCCATACACTCGCTATATGTTGATGTGTCATGCTCTGTCAGAATAAATGAATATGAAACTGATTGGTTTGATGTAAAACAAGGAGTAAAACAAGGGTGTGTTCTCTCGCCAACTTTATTTTCTATTTATGTGAATGATTTAGCCAAAGACATAAATGATTTAAAGTGTGGGGTAACACTGTCTGATGCACTATGTTTAGCTATCCTATTGTATGCTGATGATATTATAATTTTAGCTGAGAACGAAATTGATATGCAAAGAATGTTAGATAAAGTTAGTGAATGGTGTAATAAATGGCACATGTGCATCAACGAGACAAAAACCAAGGTGTTGCATTTTAGATCCAAACATGTAAATAAATCGGATTTTAAATTCAAATGTGGAACTAAAGACATTGATTTCGACTGTTATTATAAATACCTTGGATTTTGGTTCCATGATCATCTTGATATGAAACTGTCCATTAAAGAGGTAGCAAAGTCAGCCAGTAGAGCTCTTGGTGCAATATATACTAAATTTATATGTGCTGGTGGAATGACTTTCAGTGTTTATACAAAAACGATTGAATCCATTATTGAGCCCGTATTATTCTATTGTTCTGGTATATGGGGTCAAAATAAATTCAGTGAAATAGAAACTGTTTTAAATAAAGCAGGACGATATTTTCTGGGAGTTACACAATACTGCTCAAATATCTCCGCCAGGGGAGATCTAGGGTGGGAGTCTTGCGGCACTAAACAGAAAATTGAAACGGTTCGATTATGGTGCAGAATAAAAAATATGCCAGAACATAGAATAATACGTAGAGTGCATGAATGGTCTTTGAATAAATCAAGGTCATGGGAAAGTAAAATGCTAAAGTTTATTCAAAGCACATATTCTGCAGAATATATGATATGTATAAATCCAAATGCAAGTGTCTGTGTACGTAAGATACGTGAATACCTGAAGCAAGAAGATAACAATGTATGGCTTGGAAAACTAATGAGTGATGGAAAAAACTGTCAAAATGGTAATAAATTAAGAACGTATAGAAAGTATAAGACAGAACTTAAAACTGAATATTATGTAAAGTGTAGTCTAAGTAGGGGCCATCGACGCATTCTTGCTAAATTTAGAAGTTGCAATCTGCCATTAGCAATAGAAACAGGGAGATATGCTCGACCGAAAACACCTGTTAGTGAACGACTTTGTAAATTTTGTACCAAATCAACTACAGAGGATGAAACTCATTTTTTAGTCGACTGTGATTTTTACACAGATCTGAGATATGATCTTTTTAATACTGCAAGCCAGTTAGATAATAGATTTTTAAATTGTTCGTCTATAGAAAAATTAATTTTTCTGATGAACTGTGATTTTTTACAGTACAAGTTAGCAAACCTACTTCTTAAAATGAATAAAAGGAGAGTTTTAGCTTTATGAACGAATAATATTTTAACTGAATCACAGTTTACTCATTATATATATAAATACATTAAATACACATATATGCTCTTTCAAATTCACTACTTATATATGTGTGAATATATGCGTGGATGAATATGCATATAGAGAGAGATAAGTATATACAATTTTAACATTTAAATACATATGTGTTTGTGCAGTCACGGTTAATAAGGCTATCCAGATTTAAATTATATTTTTTACCAGATATTTTAAGTTAGTACCGTATAAGTCTTTTACACATTTTAAGTAATTGTTTTACATACTATAATAAATATTAAATGTAAGTATTATACTAGTATATATATTAAATATAAATACTTATTTATCTAGAGATAGTACATATAATCAGTTGTTGTATTAATATGTATTATATATTAACTCTGACTGAACAAAACCGTCCAGCTGCACATTAGATTATGGCATTTTTATAATGTATATACATTTATAGTGTAGATATAATGAGATTATTGATTTGAAATGTATGTGTTTTAAGTGTCTCATAGGTCGTTATTAATGCCGGGTATAAAAGTTTGTTTGTGTAATATTTGAATATGTTTGTAACTTTTATATGTGACACTATAATAAACTATTAAAGTCATTAAAGTCTCTATGTAACGACTTCAAAAATCTCACAGGCGGAATAAATACTTAATTTCTTTGAATGCCGCACTTGGGTTTTAATAGGCTAGTCTAACTTATATAATTGGAGTGAAGATGCAAAATATTGTGACTACTTGTTGTTGTTTTTGTTTTTCTGATGGATGCAAATTTTTTCTTGTCTGTTGTATATATCATCATGCGTATAGTGTAATCATTTTGAGACTCTGAGTTTGTTTTTGTTGTTTTATGTGGTAAAATGTGTTGCTCTAGAAGTAACAGTATAAAGTTTAAATTGTAAAATGAATACTCAGCCAAGGTACACGGAACGCATCACTACATTTCGTAGTTGTCCACGTCTTTGTTATGCTTTTTTTTTTCAGTGTGTGGATTTAATCTATGAAATTTTCCGAAGTCCAATGGATAACTCCCTTTTTCTTTTATGTAAAAATACCTTACTTTTTTATCTCTTTAAATGCTCTTTCTTATTATTTTTGACACTTCAGTGGGAACAGACCATAGGGAACACAGTTTTAATATACTCTATATTATGATTATGTTGATTCTATTTTTTATATTAAACTATTTGCAAAAGGTTCAGTGTAGTCTGACCAACAGCCAGTATGTGTCAAAGCACAGTCTTCTGAATTATGTCTGAAAAGGTAACATTTATTTCAGTGAATTTCCAAGGCCTTGGTGATAGAAACAAACGTAAAGACGTCTTCCATTTTTTAAAACAAAAGTCATTTTCTGTATATTTTCTTCAAGATACACAATTTGTACTTAAAGACGAAAACTATATACATGTAGAGTGGGGGTACGAATGTTTTTTTAATAATTTTAATAGTCAGTCTAGAGGGGTTGCAATTTTATTTAATAACAATTTTGAATACAAAGTACATAAAAGAGAAGGGGACTCAGATGGTAACAAACTTATTCTAGATGTTACAATTAATGGGAAAAGGATGACCTTAATAAATATTTATGGTCCCAATAAAGATAAACCAGATTTTTCGTCACCATAAAGCAAGATACTGATAGATATGGAAACGAAACCATTCTGGGGGGAGATTTTAACCAGCTTTTAAACCCTGAAATTGATACTTTTAACTATATAAACATAAATAACCCTAATGCTAGGGGAAATGTTAAAAATCTTATTGATGAATGTAACTTAGTAGACTGCTGGAGAGAACTAAATTTCGATAAAAGGGGGTTCACATGGAGACGCCCAAATACTAATAAAATGGCAAGACTAGACTTCTTTTTAATATCAGAACATTTATTTACTGACATCGAAGACAGCACAATTTTACCCGGGTACAGAACAGACCATTCAATAGTATCTATATCTTTCACTTTTGGAAAATTTGAAAGAGGAAGATCATACTAGAAATTCAATAACTCCCTTCTGAAAGATAAAACATATGTAGATGAAATTAAAACAGTAATTGACAATACAAAACTTCCATATGGAACACAAAATCAAAACATAAATCTACAAATCAAAGACATTCCTTGTAAAGATTTGTTGTTAGATATTGATGATCAACCTTTTTTTGAAACTTTAATAATGGAGATTCGTGGGAAAACAATATCATATTCATCTTTTATTAAAAAACAAGAAGATAAAACAGAAGCAAATCTATTAAAAGAAATAGAGATGTTAGAAGCGCAATTAGATATTGATTTAATTATTTTAGAAAGTAAAAGAAAAAGTCTGTTTGAACTTAGACAAAAAAAATCAGATGGAATAAAAATAAGATCGAAAGCAAAATGGTTAGATGAAGGGGAGAAAATCACAAAATATTTTTGCAACTTAGAAAATAGGAACTTTATAAGTAAATGTATACCCTCTCTCATTTCTACTGAAGGCAAAGTCCTAAAAGATCAACATGCTAGGAATTTTTATCAATCATTGTATACACATAGACCAGTAAAACATGTAAATTTAAATGAACTGTTTAAAGATAGTTATATACCAAAACTTACTAGAGAGCAACAAAATACACTAGAAGGCCCAATAGAATTATCAGAATTATTATTTTGTTTAAAAAACGCACAAAATCTCAAGAGCCCAGGCTCTAGTGGTTATACCATGGAGTTTACAATTTTTTCTGGAAAGATATAGGAATTTTCCTCTTGAGATCCATTAACCATGGTTTATTAAAAGGAGAACTTTCAATCACGCAAAAAGAAGGAATTATAACATGCATTCCAAAAACAAACAAAGATAAACAATACTTAAAAAATTGGAGACCAATTTCTTTATTAAATTGCTCATATAAATTAGCGTCAGCATGCATCGCGCAGCGTTTAATAAAAAGTTTTACCTCTACTTATAAACGATGATCAGACTGGTTTTTTGGCAGGGTGAATACACGTTCTATATACGATTTGTTTTATTATACTAAAATAAATGATGTACCTGGACTACTTCTTATTGTAGATTTTGAAAAGGCTTTTGATACACTATATGGTCATTTATTGATCAGGTATTAGGTTTTTTTAATTTGGAGAAGGAATAAGGAAGTGGATAAAGTTTTTCTACACTGATATAACATCCTGTATTTCCGTTAATGGTCACTTATCAGAATGGTTTTCTATTCACCGAGGCTGCCGACAGGGAGACCCGCTCTCCCCATATGATTTTATCTTATGTGTTAAAATATTAGCTATACTGGTTTGGACAAATAAAGACATCACAGGAGTCAAAGTAGGGGACACTGAATATGTAATTTCTCAATATGCCGATGATAACTCCTTGGTATTAGATGGCACTAAAAAATCACTTAAATATGCCCTTATTGTTTTAAAATTCTATGCAGAAATATCAGGTCTTAATGTTAATGTTGATAAAACTAGAGTTATATGGTTTGGGAAAAATAAAGGCTCAAAGGCTAAACTTTGTAAAGACGTAAATTTAAATTGGGATTAAGGAGACTTTGTGATCCTTGGTATCATAATGTCAACGAACCTACATAGTCTAATCGCATTAAATTACGATAGAAAAATAAAAGAAATTAAATCATTACTACTATCTTGGTCAAAAAGAATACTCACACCGATTGGAAAAATTACTGTCATAAAGAGCTTAGCTTTATCAAAATTAAACCATTTATTTTCATCTTTACCAAGTCCACCTGACAGTCAGATTAAAATACTACAAGATATGTGTTTTAATTTCCTATGGAATAATCACCCAGACAAAATAAAGAGAACTGTTGTAACCCAAGATTATGAACATGGGGGATTAAGAATGATTAATATTAAACAATTCATATATTCATTGAAACTAACATGGATTAGAAGATTCCTAGTTGGAGATAAAAAATGTATAAAAATCCATAAACATATGTATCCATTTACGACTAAGATGTTATTTCTCGGTAATGATTATGTAAAAAATAAATTGCAAAATATATGCAATCCCTTTTGGAAGGATGTATACACAAGTCTGGATACTCTATTAAATGTTAAAACACTGTCATGGAAACAATTTCTAACACAGCCGTTATGGTACAACAATAACATTAAGATCGGAAGATCAAGTGTATTTTATCAGAGATGGTATGACAAAGGTATTATATTTATTAATGATCTAATGGATAACAATGGTAATCTGCTTCCTTTTAGATGATTTATAGAAAAGTTTAGCATACTTTCAAATTTTATATAATATGAAGGTAGGACTGCCGCAATTAGGGAATACCTTCAAAATCTGAATTTTGCACATCTGGCCATCAACCTAGAAAACCCTGTTTGCCCATTAGCAGTTTCTCTCATAACTGGAACAAAAAGGGCTGTCGCCCTATTTATGACGTTTTAAATAAATCAGGTGTGCAGCCAACATCTATTGCAAAATGGGGTCAGTACGGTTTAAATATAGACAGAGATTGGAATAAACTATTTAAAATACCTTTCATTTGCACAAAAGATACAAAGTTACAATGGTTTCAAGTAAAAATGAATCACAGAATTACTGCCACAAACCTCCTTCTGACAAAAATGAAAATAAAAAATGACAATTCATGTAGTTTTTGCACTGATACTTCAGAAACCATTACTCATTTATTTCGGGAATGCAGATATTCAAAAACATTTTGGGATAATTTCAAGTTGACTTGCACAGAAAAGAATATACAAATTCAACCGGAATGGACCATGAGAATTATTATTTTTGGTTCCAATCAATATGACATTGTTTTAAATAAATTACTTCTACATGCAAAATACTTCATATATAAGTGCAAGTTAGATGGGAGATTGCCATTCTTTGAAAATTTTAAACCACAAATTAAATACCTATATCATACTGAAAAAATAAACGCTATTAAAAATAATCAATTTGAAAAATTTGAAAAGCCCTGGTTGGCATATAAAACCCTTTTACACTAATCAGATCCTTTTTCGCTAAATGTTACCCTGTGCTTTTAAGTAAATAACAACGACAAAAACATCAGAAATTGTACTTACTTGTAAATATATTGTCGCACTACGTTTTCCCACTGTTCCCATTGAGTAATAAAGAGTCACATCTCCATAGAAACATCTTGTCCTTTTTTCTAGTACGGAAAGACAGTAGTGGATAAAGATTCATGAACGGGACGTTGAATTTGGTATTACATAAGTTGCTATCTCTTGGATGAATACTAATATGTACGTATAAATCTGGTGTTAATGTCTACGTCACGTTTACCCCGCATGCGCAGACAATTTTAGAGACATTTTGAGGACGCCATTTTTATTGCAGCACAGTTGAATATCGTTGGCATTTCGATTGCGGATATTAAACGAAATGCATTAGAGCTTGAGAGTAACGGTTGTCCAAAAGTTCGCGACGAAAGGTAGGTACGTGTATATGTTGTGAGTTTGGAAATGATGTATTGGTTAAATGTATTTTTGTCTCAAGCGCTATCGAGAGCTCTAGACTCCTGTGCTGTGGTTAGTGGTCGGCTGACTGTTAGAAAATGCAGGATGTGTGTGTACATTTTCGAAAATCTGGTTATACTTGTACGGTTTAGGGGAATGTTTGATGTGGTTGGGGTGTGTATGAAGGATTATTGTACCAATGTGATGTATAAACTTGTGATCTAGGTCAAATGATGTTGTTGTTTTTTGTGCGCATGCCCGTTAGGCGATTTTGTCAATTTAGGAAGCCGGCATTGTTTTTGGCGTGTTTGAGGAAGTATTCACGGCTGTTTGAGTTTAGGTGAAAGGTAAGTAGATGTGATATTCTGTTATTGTGACGGTTGTAAATTTAGTAATGCGAAGAAAGGTTGGGGCGCCTGTGAAGATAATTGTTTGTTTTGTTAGTTGTATGCGAGTGCGCATGCGTCGAGTAAGTAGGGTTTGATCTGTCACTCATGTTTATTGTGGAAGATCTGTCACTCACGTTTGTTAGCCCTTTATCAAACTCGCAGTACATTCTGATTACCACAATGTTGACATGGCCTTACCATCATGTACAGGGCCTTCACTATATCTATCCCCATGCTTGACATACTCATCATGGCGACATCACCTTCATCATACCCAAATGTACAGGTGCGGCAGACTCTGAAGGTGACGATATGGGTAAAAATATTACTTGATATTTGGTAGAAACAACGTTGGCTACATACTAGGCATTTCCTTAGTTTTGTTCATGAGATGTACAGCACATACTCATCATGACTACATCATAGTAAAATATAACGTTCGCTTAAGGTCGTGTGCTGAAATGAATTTGCATAGGACATTCCAGGGGTTGTGTGTTTCAGTTCAGCTGGGTTGTTGCACACATGATATAGAACTTACATGTGTATGTCAGCGGCAGGTGTCAACGTTTGTGTGTATCCTGTGCTGAAAGTCTGCATGTGTTACATTTTGCATGCTACCGCAGCCAGGCACTGCAAAGAATGCAAGCTCAAGCAGCTATCTTCAACAAACACGTTTCTGTATATGTGAAACTGAAACATTCACAGAGTTCAATGTACGCCAACGTTCATTCCCTATCCTGCTTTCATTTCAGTCTGACAGGTTCCCGCTACATTGCCTTTTACGGAAACCGGCATAGCTGTGATTCGACACATGTAAGGGACACAAGCCAACAACAAAATGTAAGTGTCAAATGTAAACACGGAGGCTGCAACGTTATCTTTGATTGTGTTGGTTGCAGTTTTGTATAAGTACCTGTTGCTGTAATTGACTCCACTTGGTAGTACCAATGGTGTTGTCTGTCACTTATGTGCCACATTCCCAAAGGTTATTATGATCCCTGGGATTAGTTTGTCAGCGTTCTGTTGGTCCGTCTCAAAAGAAGAAGCTGACTTTAATTTCTATGTCCTGTCATATTACTCCATCAGCGCTACAATACAGCAAAGAACTGTCTCATGTCCTTACATAAATAACAGTTAAAGGTCACACTGACGGTCATGATGTGGTTTAGCAACTGCTTTCCTTTCCTACTACACCATACCCTTGGTTATATTTGTCCAGTTTTGCGATAATTTCCCATCCAAATCCACATGCAGTCTGCCATCGCCACGGCCGTTTCTCAATGGAAGTCACAAATCCCCGCGATCATACCGCATGTTGTCACATGCAATGGCGCGTTGCTTCCCCACAAGCGTAGATTTTGTATATATATTGCAAAATGTGGTTTCAAAAGACAGCAATGTCTGACTGTGTGTGTGAAGTTTGCTGGGGAAAGGAGCAAGGATGTAAGAAAATTTATTAGAAATATAATCCTCATTTTCAGAATAATAAACAAATACAACTTCAATTTCCAGTATATGAAATACTACTTGAACTTTATGTTCTGTCACCGCGAAGTCGGTAATAGGAGACGCCATATCACAGTGGTGAATATATAATCCAGGCATAAGCATCTTCAAGGAACAAGAATGAAATTGTCTTCCGCTTCAAATGTTTAATAGTGATTGCCAAATAATGCAAGACATAGACTGCAAAAGTGTAAATTGATACTGAAGGTAAATCGCAGATGGCCTGCAATTGCAGCCTGTGTAAATAAAAGAACATCACGGCGCATACTGTGACTGTGGTCAGATTTTATTTAGGGTGTACTGTCCGCTGGAAAAATGACTAATTAACCGCTAACCAATGACAATCCAGTAGCCAGAAATGTAACAGTTGAAACACTCACATCATAATAGTCTCCATCAGCACAACTCTTCATGCAGTTAGAACACACTCATTACATTAAGAACACAATGATCGGCAATAACAGGCATTACATTACGCAGCACCGTTTGCAGCGAATTAGATTGGTCGTGAGGCAATCAAGGCAGCCATGTATAGTGTGAAACACTGTTGTGGAGGGAGCCCTTGTTCTTTCGTAAATGTGCATTTGCTTGCTGCGTGGAATGAAACATACACGAGCGATATACAAGCACAGTGGAAAAATAGGTGCGTTCTCAGGCCAAAAAACAATACCTGTGTCTACATCGGCTCGACTGTCTGTGTTTTTTAGGGGCCTTTTTCCGCCGTTGTTATTACAATATGTTGCAGTAAACTGAATCATAGACAAACTTTTAGCTGTACCATCAACTTAATGTGTGGGGTGTGAGAGATAAATACATGTACAACCTCACAATATCTTGCTGCTGCAAAAAGAAAAGGAAACTGCATACCTACCGACCTTACTTCTTAAGAGCTTGCAATAAGGAACACACCTACCTGTTTTTTTGGCCTCATTGTTCCAAATTGAATTTCCATCGGTCAAAAACCATGTGTACGTGTCTATTGCAAATCCTGCACCATGGTGTTGGCTCCTGTTCACATTTAGACCGAAATAAATTAATTTCCCATACCCTGGTAACCCCTGCACATGTTCACATGCTCACATTGAATGGCACACACTTATGGAAGCAAGATCATTCCTGTCTCACGTGTGACACACTTCAACATGTACACCCTTGCAACTACTTCCATTCTGCAGATATACTTCTCCCCATGCTAAATATCTCCTGCACATGTTCATACAACCTCGTATGTACAAATAGTTTCTGTAGGCACTAGTCCAGGACTAGTCACCCTGTCAGAAGTGGCTAGTCCCAAGAAGGAAGTGTGGCTAGTCCCAAAGAATTGGACACAAGTCCGGATTTCGCTTTCTCATTATGTTAGAACTGCGTCTTGCATACTCATTACAATTCCTTATACACAGTAAAGGAAACAATCCTTACTTACTCTTCACAGATTTAATTTATGTTTGAGTGGCAAATATTGTAGACTGCCATTGGGTGAAACAGTAGAAAGTCTAGTTGATCCTAGCAAAAATTCATGTTGATGTGAAATCCAAGACGGCCGCCAAAGCTAAAAATAGAGTTTTAAAATACAACTTTGCAGCGAATACTTCTTGAAAACTATAAGTTATATTGATATGGGACTTTTTCTAAAATGATCAGCATGACATGATGTTGATCCTTGTCAAAAATCGTTTTGATTCAACGTTAAACATGGCTGCCAGCGGCCATCTTTGTTTACATAGAGTTATATAGTAAAAACTTGTAGCGACTACTCCTCTGAAACTACTTGACGGATTGTCATGAAACTTTACAGGAATGTTGCTCTTGATGTGTAATTGATCATAGCAAAATTTCAGATATGCCAGAAATTCAAGATGGCCGTCACAGCTACAAATAGATTTTCTAGTACGGAAAGACAGTTGTGGATAAAGACTCGTGAACGGGACGTTGAATTTGGTATTACATAAGTTGCTATCTCTTGGATGAATACTAATATGTACATATAAATCTGGTGTAAACGCCTACGTCATATTTACCGCGCATGCGCAGACAATTTTAGAGACATTTTGAGGACGCCATTTTTATTGCAGCACAGTTGAATATCGTCAGCATTTCGATTGAGGATATTAAACGAATTGCATTAGAGCTCGTGAGTAACGGTTGTCCAAAAGTTCGCGACGAAAGGTATAGGTACGTGTATATGTTGTGAGTTTTGAGATGATGTATTGGTTAAATGTATTTTTGTCTCAAGCGCTCTCGACTGCCTGTGTGACTCAGTGACTGTCAGTCGTGATAAACTTGAAAATGCAGAATGTGTGTGTACAGTTTTGAAAATCTGGTTATACTTGGACGGTTTAGGGGAATGTTTGATGTTGTTGGTGTGTGTATGAAGAATTATTTTACAAATATGATGTATAAACTTGTGATCTATGCCAACTGATGTTTTTTTTTTTTTGTTAGTACGCATGCGCGTCAGGCGATTTTGTCAGTTAGGAAGCATAGGTGCCAGGGAGGCTATCAAGAAAAGCTCTGTAAATTAGTTTGACCAAAGACACAAGCTATCCGAAAAACTACTTGAGAAGTTCTGAAAAGCCTCCTCCAAAAAGTCGAAAATTTTGTCAACAAACTATATTATATATACAAGGTATGACAGCGGCCATTTTAGCCGGGGCGGAATTACGTAATAATCCCATAATTCATAGACTGTTTACCCTCATTCGTAACTGTCATTGCAGGGAATCAGTGGTACCTACACAAATCAGCGTTACGTTGTACAATCGGGTACCAATACATTATTACGCAATTCCGCCCCGGCTAAAATGGCCGCTGTCATACCTTGTATATAAGGTATTCTAAGTATTCGGATATGCACAGGTACGTATTTTGTCTTGTGCACTGCAATAGCAGCAATTGGACAGGGAACTAGAATTTTCCTTTATCCACTTATTGTGTGTCAGACTGGAAATATAACCCAAAGCAGAGAATGTTGGGCTGCTGTTAATTATATCAAATATTCTCTCCTTTCAGCAGGACTCGTACTAGTCCTAGCAGTGTTGGTGAAGCCTGTTGATTTTGTTGAAAAAAGCGGTTCCCTCCAGCGAGAACTTGTTGAAACCTGCCACCTGACTTCGGTATGTTGCAAGTGATTCAATTTTGTTGCTTATATATATATATTTCATGTGTTCATGTTGTTTTGCCTCTTTGCCAAATTCGCAGTCGGCCGTGGCGAGTAAAAAATGGTCTGGACGGCCAAAATTTGAATTCCATGCGGCCATGTGGCAATCAAAAATATTCAATAAAAGAACATGAAAATGGGTTTTCATTGGACACAAGCATTAAATTTCGAGGACTTTGCCTGATAGATTTTGCTTTTGTGCTGTGAACAACATACTTTTGGCTGGAAAGAAACCCGGAAACCCTTAACAAAATAACAACGAAGCAAGTGTTTTCTTGCATTTTTCCAATTTCGCTAAATAAACAGAGTTGTGACTATTTACTGCATTTAATCGTTTAATAAACTATGTAAGAACAATTGCCTTTTTGTTCTGTTTCCTAGTAATTCGTTTCTCGGACGATTGGTTAATGGAGTTCCCTCGTCTGGATTCCAATTTCTCCCGTCGAAACGAGCAGCAAATCAACAAGCCCGTTGGGCTTGTGTTCTTGGATATTGGGCAAGCCTGGCAGGCATTTTAGCATTGTCGGGATTGTGCTAATTTTGTCGACTGCTTTGCGCTTCGACTGTTAATTTAAACTTAGATATCCATCAGTACAAGTAACATTTGCTGGGTGTTCTTGGATATTGGGCAGGCCTGTCAGGCATTTTACCAGTCTCGGGATTGTGCTAATTTCGACGGCTGCTTTGCGCGTCGAATGTTAATTTAAACTTAGATGTCCATGAGTACAAGTAACATTTGCTGGTATGTAATCAACTTTCAACAGACAAGGCAGTGTTTATTTTACACATGATCATAAATTCGTGTTATAAATTGAAGGGGATATCATTCGGTTTCACTTCTGGTTCTTTGGTATTCTAAAATGCGACGCCTTTTGATTGCTAAAATGCGGTGCTTTTAGAAATCATCAATAATAAGGCTGTGAATGATGTTGATAGAAAAGGTGTCATACATTAATTATAAAAGTGTATGTCAACATGAAATATTTCTTACACAATAAGACATTGATTTACAAATATATCTGATATGTTTTACTGCTTTAATACAATAATTTACATACGCAGTTGTGATCATTTATAAAACAAGTCAGTAACACTACTATTTACAAGTAAATACATAACTTGCACTTAGAAGCCTTAATTTTTTGTATGGCTGTACATGTTACACAAACGGATAATGAGTCAGACTCGTGCAAGTGTAAACGAACTTTGAGTTTTCGAATGCAAGATTTGTTTGTTTGATTTTGTCTTTGTTTTAAAATAAACTCTTCCATAGATTAAAAATACCTCATCAGCTCTAAAGGTTTTACAGTTTTCTTTCACACACTGGTAACATTTAGTTAGTATACGTACAGTTGCTGCAACGCGGATTACGACTAATCCCACTCATCGCGGCAATTTTATCTCACCGCGGACACACTGATTTTGTCCCCGCGATCCGCGGACAGCTCGCTCATCGCGGGGATAATACATTTTTTCCACCGCGACACAATCACCGCGATTCGCCGTGATCTGTTTTAATTTGCACACCGCTTTACCCGGTTTGAAATCGCAGGCCATCGCCGCGATTTATCTTCAGTATCAATGTACAATTGTGCAGTCAATTTAATGCATTGTTATTCAATAACTATTAAAAACCCGAAGCAGAAGACAATTTTATTTCTGTTTTCGGAAAATTCAAATGCCCGGATAATGTATACTGGGTCACGATAGTTATATGGCGGTTTTTATTACCGACTTTGCGGTGATTAAACATAAAATTATGTATATAATTATACTGGAAATTAGAATTATATTTTTAATTAATCGTTATTTTAACATATTTTACTATTCTGCTGTTGGTTATTAATACATCGATGGGTTCTTTAGTCAGAAATAATCCGAAATATTGTAAAGAATTCCGGGTCATAAACCCGTTATTAGTGCCGCCTTGTTAATAGGTACACACATCGCAAAGGGTTGTGGGTAGCCAATTTATGTCCGGTGAAGAGAAATGCGACTTTTGGACAACAAAAACGAAAAACACACGTAATTAAATGCATTAAACGTTTGAATACGTATTGCTTCCAAAATTGTTCATTGTATTTATCACTTTTATTACATTTTTCATTGATCCGTGCTCTAATTTCCCCGGTGTTCCCCCACGTATCTATCACGGAGAATCGCGGTGATTTCTTTCTTTCGAGACTGGATTTTGCAATCGCGGCGATTTTTACAGTCACAGGCTGCGAAAAAGTCGTAATCCGCGTGGCAGCTACTGCATATGTAAATATGCTTTACGGTAACCCTCTGAATGAAGTGCCACACGCTTGCTGTTTCTATGGTAGCTAACTCAACATGCAGAAAGGAATGCATTTATGTAATAATATTTCTGACAGTAGTCCGTGCAGTCAATTTTGAAAAGTGGGGGATATGCAGGTGTCTATGGAATAGATAGTTGGTGTCATACGTGTACACATGCATTGTTTTGGCTCGCGCAAGCCTGAGGTATTTTAGGGAAGTTTGCATACTGCGTCTTCAACTGCAGGAGTAGCATGTATTTCGCGAAATATAGGGAGGCGTTTCATGAAAGTAATGTGTTACTGGAACAGCCTGACGTCATAGCAATCCATTTCCGTTTTGATTCGGCCATTCGGTAGTGGGACATAAGGGACCATGGACAAAAGGGACCAGACAAAAGGGACCACATTTGGGGACAAAAGGGACCACATTATGGGACACAAGGGACCATTCCAAAATTAGTTAAAAATGTAGATTTGCATTGATAATAGTTGTGTATGGCAATGGCAAATATCATAATTTGATTATTTAAATGATAATTTAAAGGATAACTTAATCTCAAGAATATCATTTGATGGCCAATTATTCAATAAAGTTATAGGTTGAAATGTTCATTCTTTTTCCAGAATTTAAGTTTAATTAAAATGAATTGTTCATAATATTAGATCTTACACTATTTAAACATGATGTCCTACTGTCATGTGTTTATACCGGTATTCATTTTAAGTAATTTTCATGTAATTATTGTATGCAGAATTCTGGAATCAATTACCAACTTAAGGAAATATCTTCCTTAAAGGGTCATAATAATTGATATATTTTATACTAATAAGTTCAAATCATTAACACTTGAAATTAAATAGAAAACAAATAATAGCTTACTAATAGTATTAATAATCAAAGAACATGTTTACCTTGCATGTAAGTCCAGTCCTAATAATGTAATGTTTTGACCAATTTGCATATGACAGTTGCTAATTGCCCGAATTCTTGACAAACAGAATACAACTTTCCAGTTTTAAGGCTGGAGAAGTTTTGAAGTTGCTAGATATTTCATCAGCATTTATAGGTATGTAGGCTTGGTATGAAAAAAACAATACATCAGTTTGTAAAATTAACACCTAATTAATGCGTAGTTAATTGTCATTAGTGGGGAACAATTAAAGAATTCCAACATCTTTAATTGGCGACAAGTGTATTGGTATTTTTAAGTAAATACAATCACATATTAAGTTAATTAACACCTTAATGCAGACATTTATTGGTGAGAAAAACAAGCTGCATGCATGTATGTGAAAATAGTATTTCAATTTCATTTGTAGTATGTGTCTATGTGTGTGATGTGGAATTATTTTTTTGTGAAATTGTTCCCATAATATGGATCTTTTAAGGATATTTAAATCCAGGATTTTTTATATAGAGGTATGCAAAAACAACATTTATTTATTTGTTTTACTAATAGTATACATTCTTATCATATAAATTGTTTAAAAAGCCATTTCATAAAGATGGATAACTGATTGCATTTATAATCCAGCTTCCTAATTAAATGATTGTATAAAAATACAATAATAAAACTATGGTCCCTAGTGTCCCATAATGTGGTCCCTTTTGTCCCCAAATGTGGACCATTGTGTCTGGTCCCTTTTGTCCATGGTCCCCTTATGTCCCATATTCGGCCATTCCTCCATTTTGTTTTCTTCTGTGCAGCAGGAGTGCTCCAGTGAGAGCGAAACAATTTATCGTAAGTAGAATATGTGCAAGTTTACACTCTCCACTGTCATACGTATCAATAAAGTCAGCACACATTTTTAGTTTATGAATGTTTTGTGTTGTCACGGATTGATCAACATGAAATTAGTCTTGATCATGTTCGACGCCTGATAATTTTGTAAACAAGCAAGCGTCGCAGATGATCTAGACTACGTATTTGTTATTCATTCTGCGTGTTTAAAAGTTTGCATATTTGGTCATTTGTAGTATCTAAACTAAAAAGAAGAACAAAATACCTAGACGGAGACGTGAGAATCATGGCTGTTGTGGTAGTCCGTGTCATTCAGACCCTGTGTATACCTAATGTGTCTAGGATATTTGTGTATGACTCATGTTTCAGGAGACCTCCAGACATATTTTTCTTGAATGTTTATCTTTCGAAACATCTTGTGCTCTTTTGTTTCCATATAATTTTGGAAACTTAACCCTGCGGTCGCCAAGTGTTAAGCATACTTGACTCGAGTCCCAGAAATCACGTGTATGATTTCCAGTGGGGTTACATCCCGGATTTTTCAAACAAACTCCCGCAGTATCTTACTTGGGCATTGTACTGTGAATATAGGTCATTCTTCGGAGGGATGTAAAGTAGTCTGTCCAGTGTACAGAGAGAACTATACCCTGTGCAATATCTCTCTGAACTTCTATGTTAAGCAGTGATACAAAACCAGGGCCCTATATGAATTATATAGAGATTATTTAACTGCTGGGATCGATTATAGGGAAATCTTTCACAAGAGGTAGGCGTGTAGTTTTTTTCACGAACGGGCGCATGCGTGTGAGTAAAAAAAACAAAGCACGTCTACCATGAAGTAAAGGATTACCCATAGTCGATCCCAGCAGTTAAATAATCTATTTATTACATTTTAAATTACGTTTTTGCAAACAAATATTCGCTTTATTGAACGTTATTGGCGGATGATGTTGACGTCGGCAACACTTTATAAACGTCACGACTCAATGTCACAACGTTAGTTATTATTGTGTTCCGAGTTCGTTATTAATATTTAGCGATAATGAATATTCTTGCAGAGTTCAAACACCTGGGCCTCTTTCAGCCATGTTGACATACAGAGAAAGTTGAGTGCTTCGGTGATGCCGAATAATTAAAAATAGACTAGACTGTCACTGAATACAACAATTTTGTTCCTGAAGGATTTACTTTCGAGTGAAAAAAAATAAACTTGATAACCAGTCACATTTAGCCAATCTCAATGGCTCGCTTTTTTGAGAATTGACTGGAAACGGCGATGCATTCCATTTGATATTGGCCGTCTTCACGGTAATGGATAAAATATGATATGTTGACAAAAACGGTTATTTTGTGTAATTAATTTGTTGAAAATAATTGGTACGCACCGATAAAGTAATTTAATTGTGTATTTAGCCTAATTAAGGGAGTTTTAACTGGGAATTTATGCAAATACGTTGCTTATCTGTAGCTGTTCTGTGACGTTTTATGTCATAGAACTATACCAAGCCTAGTTGCATTGCCATTGTTGTGTACTGGTTAATGAGTTCTTTAAAGTTTCAATACACAAACTTTGTCACATTTCTGTTAACTTGATACAATGGCAGGGATGATTAGTGCCATGTGTAGTTGTGCATGTCATTGTTGTGTTCCAGTTGAATGACTTTTGGCGGTGTTATGCCCCATTAAAGGACACAATATCATGCTTCCCATACCCGGAAAAAATTCAGAACTTTGTAAAAATTGTATTTAATTTAATGTAATTTTAATTTTTAAAAATTGTAAAGACTGATATTTAAACAAGGACAGAATGAATGCATGCATATATAATGAGAAAATACAAAAATGCAGACTCTTTTCACCATTTAGTATTTTCATTAAATGCATTTCAATATGCTAACATGCAGAGAAATAAAATAAATAGCAATATATTTAGAAAATGTAAGGCTAAACTGAGGCATATACAAGTTCAACTAACACGAGTTCCAAAGAATCTAGAAAGACCGTGCTGCATATTCAGAAATAATACATACACCATTATTTTGAGTAATCGCACCTTTTGTATTGTTTCATGTTGATTGAACAATCAACCATAAAATGAACCCAATTCAGAAACAGCCGATTAAACACCGGTTCACACTTGCCATTGATCCAGTTTACGCTACCATGTGTACAACTAATTAGTAGGCACTTAAAGGGACACATGGCAATCTTGCAGTAATTGAAATGAGTGTCACAATTTATATATCCAGTATCATTTTTACTTTTACCCTGGTTACATTTAAATAAATCAAATTTTAAGTATTCACTATTTCGTCTTATTATACTATAAGTTTTTTAATATATTACTGGTGCAATAAGATAAAATATAATAATATGCAAAAACAAACGGCTTAATACAATTCTTATAATTAACATTAATGATAAAAACTAACGGGGCGCTGCTAGTTTTTGAAAACTCAAGATTGCCATGTGTTCCTTTAACACTTATCAGTGATTGTAAAGTTCAAAAACACAGACGGGCTGAGTATCTCTGGCTAATTCGTAAGCAAACATTTTCAAATTTTCTGTTTTGATCAGCCATTTTGGCCGCTAGAGGGCGCCACATTATTTGATGTTTTACCCGGCTCGATCATGCAGTTAAAATCTGTGAATAATGTCACAACTTTATATGACAGATAACGTTGAGCGCAGGGACACAAACCAGTTGATTGACAGCAAGAGGCGTAACAGTGGGCGGAGTCTTATCGCACCGACAATTTGGTTTTCAATAAACGCTGGTTTTCACTAAACGCTGACATAATTAGTTTATCGATCTAAATTGATTGTCACTAATTAGCTAAAACACTCAGCGGGATAGTGGCTTATAAACAGTGAAAGACTTTGTGAATTGGAATTCGGGATTTTCCGAGATCTTTTAGACAAAATCGGTCGGAAATTTGGATTCGCCAGACCGCCGATGTCTGGCGAATTTGGTGTGTATTTCTTACGGTTTTCATTCGCCAGTTCAGGTTACTTTTCGCCTATGGCGATTTGGCGAATGGCCTAGTAAGCCCATTAAAAATAACCATTGTTATTCGTGAACAGTCGTAAAGATGTGTTAATGCTCTGATCAATGAAATATGAACCCCAAATTGTACTTTTGTTTTCGATCGCTGTCGTACAATCGCTGTCGTACAAATTCGTTACCTCACCGGTTGACTCATAAAATATGTTGACGGTTTTAGCTGAGTATTTTCAAATAAAACTCACAATGTTCCGTCGTATATGCAAGCGTCTAATCATTTGAATCGATAAAGCATGTCGTCTGAGAACAAGTTAAATGTCAACACTAAATTTCCTTCATAGGAGGGAGAACAGCCTAAAAAACAGCGGGTTAAAGTCAATACTTGTCAAAAACAATAAACTAACATCTTGTGTGGTGTCACATATTAGTACTGCGAACAATTTAACGTTTTTGCAACAACGGTGTCGGACAAACACTGGTATTTATAAATTGTCCTTGAAAACAGTGGGAAAACCTGGAAAAGACCTTGAATTTTGTTTTCAAAAAACTGTGGGAACCCTGTAATACACTTACTTTGTACAGACTAGTTCTCCTGCTACCCTGGCTGGCATTCAACAACTAGTGACCTATAACATTGCCATGTGCCGGTTGAATGAATGTTGAAAATTTGTTACAGTCCCCTGCACATTTAGCCAGTAGAACATCCACAGACACTTTCACCTCTTGTCTGCACCGTATTTTCAATACTATAACACTTAGAGATACCAAACTTGGTATGTGGATACATCTTGGGATAGCTGTGTGTCGCATACCAAAATAAGGCCACTGTGACCTTGACCTGTGACCTCTGTCATAGAAAATGCTTGTCCAGACCGTATTTTCGATACTATAACACTATGTCTTGGAGATAGCAAACTTGGTATTTAGATACATCTTGGGATGGTGATGTGTCGCATACCAGAATAAGGTAATTGTGACCTTGACCTGTGACCTCTGTCATAGAAAATGCTTGTCCGGACCATATTTTCAATACAATAACACTTAGAAATACCAAACTTGGTATGTTGATACATCTTGGGATAGCGGTAGGTCGCATACCAAAATAAGGTCACTATGACCTCTGTCATACCCCAAACATTGTGAGAAGCATCAGTATGAAGTGGAACTGCGCATATACATAAAGTCATGGGTTATGCTTTGCAAGAGTATTAATAACTTTCTGTGATAATTATGGCTCCCCCACACAAAGTGTGGAGGGGAGCCATATTGATTTTGTGCTGTCTGTGTCACAAACGATGTCCGATCTATAACTAGAGAATGGTTGGACCTATTGTCCTCAAATTTAGAAGGATGGTTGATCATGACTATTAGATGACCCCTATTGATTTTGGGGTCACTATGTCAAAGGTCAAGGTCGCGGTGACATTGACTATCAAAAAGATTCCGATTAATAACTAGAGAATGGTTGGACCTAGGGTCTTCAGACTTGAAAGGATGGTTGGTCATGACCAGTAGATGACCCCTATTGATTTTGGGGTCACTTGCTCAAAGGTCAAGGTTGCGGTGACATTGACTATCAAAAATATATCCGATCAATAACTACACAATGGTTGGACCTAGGGTCCTCAAACTTGGAAGGATGGTTGATCATGACCAGTAGATGACCCCTATTGATTTTAGGGTCACTAGGTTTAAGGTCAAGGTCGCAGTGACATTGACTATCAAAACGATATCCGATCAATAACTACACAATGGTTAGACCTAGGGTCCTCAAACTTGGAAGGATGGTTGGTCATGACCAGTAGATGACCCCTATTGATTTTGGGGTCACTAGGTAAAGGTCAACATATGGTGACATTGACTATCAAATCGATGTTCACTAGGTCAAAGGTCAAGATCGCGGTGACATTGACTATCAAACGATGTCTGATCAATAACTAGAGAATGGTTGGACCTAGGGTTCTCAAACTTGTAAGGATGGTTGGTCATGACCAGCAGATGACCCTTTTGATTTTGGGGTCACTAGGTCAAAGGTCAAGCTAGCGATGACATTGACTATCAAAACGATGTCCGATCAATAACTAGAGAATGGTTGGACCTAGGGTCCTCAAACTTGGAAGGATGGTTGGTCATGACCAGAACATAACCCCTATTGATATCAAAACGATCCCCGATCAATAACAAATCAATGTCCAATCAATAACTAGAGAATGGTTGGACCTAGGATCCTCAGACTTGGAAGGATGGTTGACCAATAAATATTACTGATACAGGTTGTAGATACAGTCACAGGGATATTGAATATCAAAACGATCTCAGATCAATGAGAACGGTTGGACCTAGAGTCGTCAATTATGTCTGTTCGGGCGAGTCGTGGAGCCATACGTTTTTGTCCAATAACAATTTCTAGTTTTAGTTTGACATTCTTTTGATCTACATCTTTATTAATTTCGCTTAGTTTTGTACACTCTTTTTGTGATGTCTGGGCGATCTCTGTAGTGTAAGGAAACACACTTTTCTTTCGAGAAAAGAGATTCAAGTTCAAGTCTTGGCAGGGACCTGACACACTGAGTTGTACATACAATTGTTTTTTTCCACATCAGTAATGTTGTTTTTGTATATTAAACATATTTTTCAACAAAATACATATTCTCATTTGTCACTTTCCGCCAAATCTACAACATCTCATGCACCCCACTTAAAGGGATGCACAGCAATCTTCATTTCAGATTTTGTAGTGTCCCTTCACTTCTTCAGTTCCCTACCGATTATTCAATCATGACCGTTATATCTTGGTAATTATAATCATCCTTACAGCAGGTTGTCACACGGTTATTCTTCCGTAAATCACCCCAGCAACGACTAAGCCAGTGCCCTTCAATTAATAGATTATTGCTCCCCACAACAAAGTGTGGTCAGAGCGCCATGTTCATTTTGACCCCTATTAATTTTGGTGTCACCAGGTCAAAGGTCACATCCGGGCTAACATTGACTATCCAAACGGTGTCCGATCAATAACTACAGAATGGTTGGCAGAAGGGTACCCAAACTTAGAGGGATGGTTGCTCATGACCAGTCGATGGCCCTTATTGATTTTGGGGTCAAAGGTCAAGGTCGTGTTGACATTAACTATCGAAACGATGTCCGATCAATAACTACAGAATGGTTGGACCTATGGCCCCCAAACATGGAAGAACGCTTTACCATTACAACTAGATGACACCTATTCATTTTTTGGGTCACTACATCAATGTTCAAAGTCGCGGTCACATTCGCTATCTAAAGATGTCCGATCAATAACTACACAACAACGGTTGGTCCTACGGTCCTCAACCTTGAAAGGATGGTTGGTCATGACCAGTAGATAACCTGTTCTTAGCTCCACTGATCAGAGATCAGCAGAGCTTATGCCGTGGTGCGGCGTGTCTGTCTGTCTGTAAACTTTTATTTGTAGCGACTACTCCTCTGAAAGTACTTGATACTTGACGGATTTTCATGAAACTTCACACGAATGTTGCTCTTCATGTCTAATTGATTCTAGCAAAATTTCAGGTCGGCCGGAAATACAAGATGGCCGCCATGGCTAAAAAAAGATTTTCAAAATACAAGTTTGTAGCGACTACTTCTTGTTAATTGAATCACAAAATACTCGTATAATGAATACTTACAGGGTGCATTTTTACAAAAACGTGCAGTAGATGTATAATTATGTATGTGAACTGGGTTGATACTAATATAATGCTAGTTGAGCGGTTTAGCTAAAAAATAAATCTCATGTACTTATCGGGTGCACTGATCTGTGAGGCAATAGTTTTCTACACAATGGATAGAGATTAACAATAACCGTGTTTGGTTTGTATATGTAAACAATGTCATGAAGAAGAAATTACTATCAAAATAACATAATCTAGCCGTTTTATAATGACACGGAGGTAGTGTATTTTCGGTAGAATAATTGTTTTTTAAACCTTGGGTTATTTCATTCGAGGCATGTGGTATATTTAACTTGTTTATGATATCATCTAAGGTTTAGATACAGTAACCAGTATATGTGCAATCAGTTGTTGTAACCATAAAGCCATCTTGTTTAATTTCGGAACTTTCGCAATATACAGAACAAGATCGCTCAACGAGGTTACTACAATATATTGCATAAAGCATGTTTTCTTTTCCATGTATTACAGTACAATAAAAGAAAACACATATTGAACTTATATGCAAATATAATTAATAGATATTGTAACAGGGACTACTTATGTATACCGTTCTCCCTGATCTTAAATGAAAAGCGTTTACACAGGTACGCGCAATAATAGTGATAATGATTGAGACAGTATACGTACTTGTTGATAATGATATTACAGATATTTAGTTAAATTAGTTATATATAAATACTATGTGGATTATACTTATACGAGTTGGACTATTTAACAACTTTATAGTGTATTATGAACAAAACAATTCATCTGTAGTGTACGAGCTTATGAAGTACGAGTCATTTAATTACACATTGGATTGATGCAATATGCAAGGTTGTTGATAATGATATATAATACATTTAAACATATATATCCAGTTAACATGATTATTAGGTGGTTTATTTTTGATAAACAACTATATTATATATTATGCACAAAACAAATCATCTGTAGTATACAAGTTTTGAAGTATGAGTCACTCTGCAGGTTTTGTTCCGTAGGTTGAATATATTGATCCTCGATGCTAGAGCCTGATATCATTTACAATGTAATATGACTGCGGAATATTTTATTTTATTTTTGTCATGTGTGTGCACCAGCTTAATATTGGTGCGAGCATGGGTGAGTGCGCATATATAGTATACAAGGGTATGCATGTACATACATACGTTTAACCAACATATAATTTTTTTATTATTACATATTTGTTTTTTTGTTCTTCGCATAATGTACTTTATTAACGATTATAAGTAAACGTATATTGATACAGTCCATTTGGGGCGCCGTCCACGGATTGTATATATTTAGACTGAGAGGTTGTCAAATGCAAACTATTTCTCTTTTCAGAACTTTATTTCTTCTTTCTTATACATGGAGTTGTGTCTATTATTCTGCAGTGTTGATAGGTGGTACCTGTGATGTTTTTGAGTATACCTCAATGTCGCCGTTTAATTTGTCTAATGTAAAACGTAAAAATATAAATGAATTTAAAAATATGTACTTTCAACGTTAAAGGATTAGGCGAAACGAAAAAACGAAGACAAATATTTGAGTGGCTTAAACTAAACAATTATTCAATATGTCTTCTACAGGAATTACATTGCGAACCGAATTGTTTTGAAAAATGGAAACATGAATGGGGGCACGAAGCTTATTTTAGCCACAGGCAACCGTATCATAGTGGGGACCCCCCCCCCCCCCCTTAAACACCCCCCCCCCCCCCCCCCCCCCCCCACTCAAATATATGTTTTGTGGTCAAATTAAGATAGTTCCACTACACATAGCCGAGAAAAAAAAAATTGTTAATATTTTGAATATTTATATTAAAGGTTGGAACGTCCGTAAGTGCTAATTATACATATAGGCATCGGTTCTCATTCAAATTGCAGGTCTAAATGTGAACAAGTTGCATAACTTTAGGTTATTTATACGTGGCTTGAATCACTGTAATATCTACCGAAAGCAGAACGAAATTTCCTTGATTAGTTTTTTATCCAGACACTCACGAAATGTTTTCCTAACAGGTGAAGGTCAAGTCGGAAGAGATCGGGTGACAACAGAAAACTTTTGTTTCGTCATTTTTTCCATTTATATCCATTGTCATGGAAATTTAGCACTGCACAATAACGATATCAATGAAAATGCAATAACAAATACCACTCACCCCTACTTTAATCGCGAAATAACACCAGAATCGGTCTGTTTCTGATTCAGCATGTTTTTCTCGACACACGCGGGTTTGTTTATTTACACGGATTGTTACCCGGCTCCCAATTTCACCGCATGCGCAGAGCCTGGAACAAAACGAAATGGCCGCCCGGTAGACGACAATTATTGTTGGAAAGAAATTCAAAAGATTTTGGTGTTATTTCAAGATTGAAGTAGGGGACTAGGGGTGGTGAGTGGTATTTGTTATTTCATTTTCATTGATATCGTTATTGTGCAGTGCTAAATTTCCATGACAATGGATATAAATCGAAAAAATGACGAAACCAAAGTTTTCTGTTGTCACCCGATCTCTTCCGACTTGACCTTCACCTCGTTAGGAAAACATTTCGTGAGTGTCTGGATAAAAAACTAATCAAGGAAATTTCGTTCTGTTTTCGGTAGATATTACAGTGATTCAAGCCACGTAAAAATAACCTAAAGTTATGCAAATTGTTCACATTTAGACCTGCAATTTGAATGAGAACCGATGCCTATATGTATAATTAGCACTTACGGACGTTCCAACCTTTAATATAAATATTCAAAATATAAACCAAAATTTTTTTCTCGGCTATTTGTAGTGGAACTATCTTAATTTGACCACAAAACATATATTTGATGGGGTGGGGGGGGGGGGGGGGGGGGGGGTCCCCACTATGATACGGTTGCCTGTGATTTTAGCGGTGACAGTAGTAATAGCAAAGGCGTGGGCATCCTTGTAAACCCAAACGTCCAATGTAAAATTACAGAACATACCGAGATAATCACCGGTAGATTACATTACTTAAAAATTAACATTGAAGAAAAAGATGTATTGATTTTAAATGTATATGGACCGAACAATGACGATATACAATTTTTCATGAAAATAGAGAATTTTGTAAATGATCATGATGACGAAACAATCATTATAGGGGGGGATTTTAACACAGTAATAGATATTGAAAAAGATAAGAAAAACGGTACAATGGGTGGAAATAAAAAGACCAGAGACAAGATAAATTCCATAATTTCAAACTATGATGTAAACGATATATGGCGAATATTGAATCCCGATACTAAACATTTTACATGGCATTCGAATCATAAACCTCCGATATTTTGTAGGCTTGATTACTTTTTAATATCCTCAAATATAGTAAATAATATTACAAAGTGTAAAATATCTGCAGGTCTACGTTCGGATCATTCATTAGTATATTTTAACATTAACCTGTCAAAACAAAATCACGGTCCCGGTTATTTTAAACTCAATAACAGTGTACTTTTAAATGAGGATTATCAAATAAATATTCGAAATGCCATAAAAGAAATATCCGATATAAATAAGAACGCTAACCATAATACATTATGGGAATTAATTAAAGGCGCAATAAGGAATGAAACAATAAAATATTGCTCTACTAAAAAGAAAAGGGAAATAAATGAAGAAAGCACAGTAACTAGGGAAATAGATATATTAGAACATGATTTATCAAACGACCAAAACAATGGGCAATTACATGAAACACTAAAAATAAAGAAAGATAAACTGGCAGAAATAATTGAAAAGAAAACAAATGGAATAATCTTGAGAGTAGAAAAGAAAAGATCGGAGAGAAAAAACTATTACACGATTATTAATAAATGGTAACGAAATTAAACATCAAAAAGATATAATTGCAGAAACAAAATTATATTACGAAAAAACTATACAAAAAAAGTTAACCCAATGGATTCTAATCACGATTTTTTTTTCCTAATATAAATGTTCCGAAAACTAAACGAAGAACAGAAGCATAATCTTGAAGGAAACCTGAATGAATACGAATGTACAATGGCACTTAAAGATATGAAAAAACAATAAAACTCCTGGCTCAGATGGTTTTAACCACTGAATTCTATAAAATATTTTGGAATGATTTAAAAACTCTTCTACTTGAATTCGATAAACTATTCATTTGACAACGGTAACTTAACTACGCTACAAAAAACAAGGTATAATAACGCTCTTACCAAAAAAGGATAAGGAACTTACAACACTTAATAACTGGAGACCAATAACTTTATTAAATATTGACTATAAAAATCGCTACAAAAAACAATCGCAAATAGAATTAAAAGTGTTATTCCACATATAATTAATGCATCACAGACCGGTTTTTATAAAGGGGGGATATTTAGGGGAAAATGTAAGACTTTTATTTGATGTCATGGATTATCTTAACGACAACGAAAGTCCAGGTTTACTTTTTTTTCGCAGACTTTGAAAAGGCATTTGATAGTATAGATCATGATTTTATTTTTACATGTTTGAAATATTTTAACTTTGGTGATTCAATAATAAATTGGATAAAACTATTTTATCATGATGTACAAAGTTCTGTATCAAATAATGGACATATATCTGAATTCTTTAATGTACAAAGAGGAGTTAGACAAGGATGCCCACTGTCACCAATTTTTGTTTATTATTGCTATTGAAATTTTATCGAATGCTGTAAAACTTGAGAAAAAACATTAAGGGGATAGTTGTAGCCGAAGAAGAAATTAAAAATTCATTTTTCGCCGACGATGCAACGTTTATGATAGATGGTTCACAAAAAATCATTAGAAAACGCTTGTTCACATTATTGAACAATTTCGAAATATATCTGGGTTAAAATTAAATACAGATAAAACAACTATTTTAAGAACTGGAAGCCTTAAAGATACAAAAATTGAATACTGTAAAAACAAAAAAAATTCGATGGACATCAGATAAAGCAGTTACCTTAGGGATGGTTTTTCACAAATAATAAAAATAAATTACATGAACTCAACTTAAATACACAAATTGATGAATTTTATACGTGTTTAAATAAATGGAAAAAAACATGATTTATCATTGATAGGTAAGATCACAGTGATCAAAAGTTTTTGCGCTTCCAAAACTTATATACCCGTTAACAGTACTAGAAAACCCTAAAAGGGATATTATCAAACAAATAACAAAACATATGTATGAATTCCTATGGAATGAGAAAACCTGATAAAATAGGAAGAAAAAACTTTAATACAGGAATACGAAAAAGGAGGGCTTTAAAATGATAAACTTGGAAGTGTATATAAATTCTTTAAAGTGTAGCTGGATTAGGCGAATATTAGACCAAAATAATAACGGATTATGGAAACGTCCCTACGCAAAAGAACTAAATAAAATAGGTGGAAGTGCGTTTTTTCGAATGCAATCTTAATAGTAAAGACGTAAATACCATTGGCATAAAAAAATGTGTTTTTTGAAAGAAATTATTGAAAGTTGGTCAAAAGTAAATTTTTACGAAGGATATAGAATATATTTCCAAACAGATTATCTGGAACAACTCTTCATTAAAACACAAGAAAAAAAGTAATCTATATTAAAGAATGGGATAATTTAGGATTGAAATATATTGAACAACTATACGATTATCGAGTCAAGAGATTTTTTACATTTACAGAGTTTTAAACAAATATTCGGAGTCAGAAATAGTGCCTTTCTACAATACCATACGTTAATTAACAGCATTCCAAACGAATGGAAAACGTTACTCCAAGAAGAACAAATAAATGTAACAAATAGCAAAAAATGTTCTGATAAAGAGTTTTCTAAAGAGTAAAATGCCAAATAAAACTCCTAACTAAATTACTGATAGAAAAAAGGAGACACATAACAATACTGTGAAACCACAAGTAAAGTGGGAAGGTATTCTCGGAGATCTAGATTGGAAAAAACATTTATTTTTCATCATTCAAAAGTACAATTGACACAAAACTACGTACATTCCAATATAAATATATCATGAGAATCATACCATGTAATAAGTTACTGTATAAATGTAAACTAGTTAGTTCTAGTTTATGTGATTTTTTGTGAAATGCATGTAGAATCTCTCATACACTTATTTTGGGAATGTCCCAATTATTCAACAATTTTGGACGAGTTTTACAAATATTTTCTCCATGGTAAAAGTTTGGATGTAAATTTTTGATCTAAAAAAAAATATCATTTTTGTATAAGTAAAAAACACAAATAATAGCAGTATTGTCAACTTTATTATACTTATAGCAAAATATTTTATTTTTTATAAACAAATGCAGGAAAGCCATCCCGGAGTTTTAATTGTTTTATACAATATTTAAAAAAAAAGAAAGGACATAGAACAGAACATTGCAGTATTTAAAGATAAAATTGAACAACACAACAAGAAATGGGAAAAGTTTAACGCATAAGGGAAAACTAGATGGTGACCGAGATATACAATAAAATAATCAACGTATATAATTAAAAACTGTATACAACAATACAACGACATCATTGACTCTAACACTCCAATACTCCTGTTCCTACTATCTGTCAAATCTTTCTATGTCTGCTAATTCTAAATTCTTCTAAAAGTTTCTTTTAGGGACATACATGTATTATAAGATGTTGCATCAATGTAACACATTGCTATACAATATACAACTGTACGTTAAAGTTCATATATGCTTGTAACATTTTGTAATATATTATGCATTGAGAGAAATAAAATATTAAAAACGACTACTTCTTGAAAAACTATAAGTGATATTCATATGGGACTTTTCCTAAAAATGATACAGCATGACATGATGTTGGTCCTTGTCAAAAATCGTTCTAATTCGATGTTAAACATAGCTGTCAGTAGCCATCTTTGTTTACATAGAGTTATATAATGAAAACTTGTAGCCACTACTCCTCTGAAACTACTTAACGGATTTCCATGAAACTTCACAGGAATGTTGCTCTTGATGTCTAATTGATCCTAGCAAAATTTCAGATCGGCCAGATATTCAAGATGGCCGCCACAGTCAAAAATAGATTAAAAAAACATAAGTTTGTAGCGACTACTTCTTGAAAACTATAAGTGATATTGATATGTGACTTTTTCTAAAATGATCAGCATGACATGATGGTTATTCGAGTCGAACATTATTTTGATTCGACGTTAAACATGGCTGCCAGTGGCCATCTTTGTTTACATAGAGTTATATCATGAAAACTTGTAGCGACTACTCCTCTGAAACTACTCGATGGCTTTTCATGAAACCTCACATGAATGTTGCTCTTCATGTCTAAATGATCATAGCAAAATTTCAGGTCGGCCGGAAATTCAAGATGGCCGCCATGGCTAAAAATTGATTTTTAAAAAATAAGTTTGTAGCGACTACTTCTTGAAAACTATAAAAGATATTGCTATGGGACTTTTTCTAAAATGATCAGCATGGCATGATGGTTATAGGAGTCGAACATCATTTTGATTCAATGTTAAACATGGCTGTCAGCGGCCATCTTTGTTTACATAGAATTATATAATGAAAACTTGTAGCGACTACTCCTCTGAAACTATTTGACGGATTTCCATGAGACTTCACAGGAAAGCTGCTCTTGATGTCCAATTGATCCAAGCAAAATTTCAGGTCGGCCGGAAATTCAAGATGGCCGCTACGGCTAAAAATAGATTTTCAAAAAGCTAGTTTGTATCGACTACTTCCTGAAATCAAAATCAATCAGTAGAGTTTCAAGGTCATTGACCTCTTGTTATTTTCCGGTCACTAGATCGGAGGTCAAGGTTGCGGTGCCCTTCACTATCAATACGATGTCCTATCAACAACTACAAACTTGATGGATCTAGGTCCTCCAACTTGAAAGGATGAATGGTTGCTCATGACCAGTACATGACCCTTATCCTTATTCATTTAAAGGTCAAGGTGCTGGTGACCTTCACTATCAAAACGATCCCGGATCCAGAACATCTACATGCAGTCCGTACTTCCCATGGTATAATATATGTGTTATACCTTTTCTTGTTTATTTTTATATTCCACAACTTTTTCCCCCAGAATATAATAGGAAAACTCAGTGGAGATATTACATAGGTCTGGTATAAAGTCACATGTATGTCTCATTGTTCTAATATTTGTGAGTGTCTATGTAACACAACTTTCTTTCAATATAAATATATGTAAATCATCCACTGTTGTTTTTTTTGAAAAGAAAAGGTTTGTTTGCAATTTTAGAATGAATGCAAAAAATAATAAATAAGTAAAGTTTATCATTTGTGTTGTGTTTCGTGTTAGGATGCTATCAAAGAGGAACACACGTCTAACTCTGCTGGTTATTTTAATAAGACTAAACAATATACACAGTATATACAGGCATGCATATCTACCATCATATATCAAGTTACAACAGTGAGAGCAATGCTCTGCAGTCCTCTACCAGTACATGTAGATAGTATACACGGACACAGTATATACAGGCATGCATATCTACCATCATATATCAAGTTACAACAGTGAGAGCAATGCTCTGCAGTCCTCTACCAGTACATGTAGATAGTATACACAATATCATAACAATTTGAAGATTGTGAAATTAAATGTCTTCCGAGTTTTAAAGGGATACATGTCAATCATGACATATTATCCACTGAAGATATTTTGAAATATATACATATTGCAATGCCTCCCTTTAACAAATTTAGCCAATATTCATATTTGCACTCATTCAGAAATCGTAAAGAAAGAAAAAAAACTCCCCATTTGTTTATGTCTATATTAAGATATGCTTTAGTCTAACTTCTGTAAATATTTGTTGTATTGTATTTAAATACATATTTGACGCATATGTTATCATATAACTGTACGGTTTGCTGAGGGGTGGCCCACCCCGACCCTCACAAACCCATGACGGGGTGAATAAATGGATCACCATTAATTTGGTGATTGAAATTAAAAAAAAATAATCCTATAGACGACACAACTACATACATGCATTTGTTTGTGTATGTGTATTTAAATAAGACATTCCTGTATTTTTTTGGGAAAAATGACTTTAACTGCAAATTTATTCTTTCACAAACTTGACACGTAACTCAAGTATAACCGGACATCATCCACCTTAATCTCTCGGTATTGCCAAAGCAATGCAGGCGGTGCGATTTCCGTCTTTTTTATTAAAAAAAAAAGGAAGTACCACCAGCAAGTACACACCAAATACACAAGGTAAAACCACTAATCGAAGAAATGTGTTACACTTCATAAAAACATACATTAGAATTTTTAACAAATACGAATTACAGACGAATTAAATACGAATTGTAATTAAAATGCTTACCAGTCTTGAAAGCCTTTTGTGTCGGCATTGTTTTCTTACGTGTATGGTTTTTACATCTGACAAATCTTTATGACGTAACCCTGTTAGATAATGAATACGAAGCTATATTGTCGTATGTTTAGTTTGTTTCGTATCATGATGACCCAGTTAGAGGTTTACCACCACCAATTACATGTAAACCTCCGAGGTGTAGTTCCTATAATAAAAAGTAATCCCTCCTTTTTCGATGGAAACGGGCATTATAAGTAGGGGAAAACTGCCCATTTCTATTCGATTTTGTGGTTATATGTATAAGAAGCGTATTAATAGGTTTTACTGGATCACTGATGAACATTTTCGAAATTTCGACTCTATGCTTACACTTTGTGAGCAAGGAAAACAGTCGATCAATAAAAACAGCTCTGCTGTACCCTTGACCTGTTTAGTAAACAAACAAGAACTTTCTTACATGTCTTTTGACCCCACGTTTTCTGGTGATTTTTCAAGTGGAAAAATAGTTTTCTATATGAACATTACACTGCTGCATTATCCATACTTGAGTTGAATTTGCAGCAAATCATTAATATGTGACACTTTAACATTGGTGTCTATGGGGAAAATAATTAGTGCTTTCATACCTAGATAATGAATACGAGCTATATTTTGGTATGTTTAGTTTGTTTCGTATAATGGCCAATACTTCGGATTTATGCTGTATATAAGTAGATATTGGTATAATAGCGAGACGGATTATATATTTCATCTACAGATTTGGAAAACGCGCTCTATAATTTGAACCTAGCCGTTACATGTTTGTCCTATTATATAACAGGCCTATTAAATAAACCATAGCCTGGTTTCCTGGCCTCCCACAATGCTCTGCACAGGAGCCTGTCTGTGCAGAGACATTGAACCTGGCTAAATAAACCAAAGCATTCAACCAGACGAAGCGAGAGCGCGTGATTTACCCTTAAAGAGACACACGGCAATTTTGAAATGTTTATCAAACATAAACATGAATTAGCATCTTGATTTATTTATCCAGTATCATTTTGACTTTAAACCTGCTTGCATATAATTAAATATAATTTTGACCTTTTTTTCGCCTTAATCTACCATCAGACCAGTTCCCGCCGTTTTTTGTCTATTCCTTTTTTTTTTTTAACGAACGGAGTAAAAATACGACTTGATATGTTGAAGTCATCATCCTGACCATGTCATCGAGTCATCCGATAAAAATTAAAAGAAACGGACTATAAATTACTTCACAGTCTCTATGCAAATAATACCATTCGTAGCGGCCGTATTTGTCCACCTGGCGACCAGTTCCCGCCGTCTGGATTTGTTCTGTTGTTTGACCTCATTCGCATTATATATAAACTGATTTAGTTAAAACAACTCATAGCTTATTGCAATACGTAAACTAAGTTATAAGATTTGCATAATTCGGAGACAACAGACGATTTAGCGAGTACATTCAGTGCAAGCGGTTAATAGTGCAATGCGCAATAAATGACGTCAGAGGTGGCGTGCTACATTTTTATCGTGTGTGCACATCTTGTTTCTGTTAGACTCTTTTTATATTCTTTTTTTTTTTAGCCGCGCACTTACACTTATAAATATAAAAAACTAGGAAGAAAACCTGAGTTCCTTGATAACACTTACAAAGGCGAAGAAACAATTTTTTTTCTTAAAAAGAAAAGAAAAACATCAAAGAAATGTATACACGGCAACTCGCGATGTCCCGTTAGTTTTTCTGCGCAAGTTGTATAATTTTGTTTACAATCATCATAGATCTATATACATATACATCCATGCAATCATACATATTAATTATTAGACTAGTTCGAATCTTTTTAATTATTAGACATTAATTATTAGACTAGTTCGAATCTTTTTTTATTTATATGCAAGATGGTTTAAAAGAGGTTCTAATGTTAATGCTTTATAAAAAATAAACGTCCAGATCGCAATGTGTCAATTTAGTCAAGGTGCAAGTTTTATTTTATTGTTAATATTTTATTTGTGTGCGTGCGTGCGTTTGTGGTTATTTTTTTAATACGAGTAAGTAATTATTCAAGGCAAGATTCATCAATTCAAGCAACACATTTTCTTTTCACCTCTCGAGTTTTACTGGGCGTAATCAAGGGCGTAACCAGGCTTTTTATAAATTATACGCACGAAAGTAATAATTGAGCGCCGAAGGCGTGAACCGATCTTATGTAGTTTGGGACCATGCCCCCCCCCCCCCCCCCCCCCCCCCCCCCCCCCCCCCCCCCCCCCCCCCCCCCCCCCCCCCGACTTTCGAATAAAGAGACACACACATGCAAATTATGCTTAGTGTTTACTCTACTTTTCAAACCAATCAGATGGCTCAGAATTTCAAATACTTGCATCATTTATTATTCATGAAGATTTTACTACCAGCGCTCTTTATGGTTTAGAGTGTGCCCTATATAGAGACTATCGATACAACCTATCGTAAACACTAAGCCGGATAGTCTATGAAGAGACATCTTTACCACTAAGAAACCGCGGTCGGTCGCTAAGCTATCTCCCTTTCGGTTTCTTAATGGTGAAGATTTCTCTTCATAGCCTCTATCCTATACGTATAGTCAGTTACGCACTAGACAGTTCAATTCCTTTGACAGATAAATGAAGGTTGTGGGTAAAAGCCTTACAGTACCGTACCGTACATTCCGAAATATAACGGAAATAGCAGGTGCGTGGTACGGAGAATTCCGAAAGCAGAAATGAATAGTTTAACTTAGTGTAACGAAACTAAAAGAACTTACCAGTATAAAAGTAGGATGTATAAAATATATATAAAAACAAAAGAAAATGTTAACCATTTTTTATATCGTATATTAGAACAATTAGCAAGCATATACGTAATAGATATATCAGATGTAATTAGATAATAAATAGAATCCGTGCCGTACCGTACATACCGGAGAACACCATTTGTGTAACAATTAACACAAATAAAGATGTACTAATATTAAATAAACATTATAAGATAAATATCAGACATGGGGTCAATTAATTAATTAAATTACACTAATACAGCTAGATATACATGATTTATCAGCAGTAGTTACAGTATACCATTAATGGAGTTTTCTTTAGTAAAATCTCGAGCGATGTCAGAGAACAATAATTATCACAGCTCAATTATAACATAGACCTACATGATTATAGATGCATGATTATGATCAAATATGTATAAACTACTATTTTCGTTTATATAAAAATATGCGCACAAAAATGTTTCAAAACAAAATCTTACCCACGAGGCTGCATCACAGTGATTATTATCGCGATCCCTTCTGGATTCACATCTCCGTCCGACTGTCGGACATACATCATGTACATAGCTAATTTTTTACAGTAAGATGCAAAACTAAAATTGCGTGATACATTTTATTTGTTCACAAAGTATTTTCATTTTACAAATTCATAACATACACCGAGTCTCGACTTGCATAATTTTGTCGAGAAGAAATACTACTATCACTGACTTCAATTCAATTAATTTCCATATATGCTCTGAAATGTTCGTCAACATGACAGTATGATGCTTTCTCATAGACGAAGTACCGCCACCGCGATAGCTTAGCTCCAAATTACAGATTGTGCATTTAGTTTTCTGTTTCTCCGCAATCAGAGAAAAATACTGCCAAACTTGGCTTTTGTTGGCGCTCTGATTCCAGGCAGCCATGCTTTTACAGGTCGTGGAACAAAGGAAACACAACTCTAATTGCGGTAATACGTCTTTTATTCCAAGGGAAATAACAACTACAAGGACACGAATACCCGCGGGTAATAGTGGCACGGGTACCCGGGTATAAAATTACTACCCCTCCCAGCTCTACTCCGTACCACGCGCCTTGTTTCAAAATGTAGGTACGGTACGGTACGGCTTTTACCCTCAACCTTAAATGAACATTCACTCAGATAGGAAATTTGCATATAAATATACAAATAAATAAACAAACACCTATTAATAATATATACAAAGATCGATCTCGTCATATTGTATATCTGAATATGTTTAGTTACTTTTGGTACACAATTCACAAATATAGAGCGCAACGTCCATGTCGTCTGCCCTTTCAACAAGACCTAAAGACCTAGACATCTCTCTCTCTCTCTCTCTCTCTCTCTATCTCTCTCGCCGAAATTCGTCTTCTTCACAATTCAAAATTGGTCTTTATTTTTCACAACTGTGGCCGATTTTTTTCACAATCCAATTTTTTTTTTTTTTTTTTTGATAAACAACACTTCCCCATCTTTCTCAATATTGTTTTGGATACATTTGCATTAGAAAGTTTACCTAAAATGTATCATATTATGCTGAATAATTGTACATTTGTTTTTTAGTGTCCTCCTCCCACAAAAACAATGTATGCATGTATTGAGTATTATCGCTTTTAACAATTAAGCTTTCAATACTTTTTTCACAAATCGGACAGTTATCACGTTTTTTTCCACAAAATGACCAGGCTATACAGCCCTGATTATACATGCATGACATTCAGTGTTTACGCATATCTATCAGTCTATAATAACAACACATAGTGGTGGTCGACACACTATCAATTAAACACACTTTAGCACAATCCATCTCTGTGGTCAATGTTTTATGTTTTTAAGGCAATCAAATGACGATATCAAAACAAGATCGGTTATATTTGTTTATTTTATTTAGTGTAATCACACCTAACACAACATAGAAACTATAAAACAGACTATAGATATCGGGGATTCCTTCAAATTATGTATCTTGGTAGTTGTGTACATGTATGCGCGTGTCTGAAGATATGCGGAACAAACGTAGTTGTAAACTGTTGTTTTTAGCTCTCAGGCGCGTAGCCAGGCATACGCCCGTACGCCAGGGCGTACGCTTGGAAAAAATGAGAAAACATAGTGCCCCAAAAATGCAACAAAAACTGAAGCCTGACTAGGGTGAGACCCATCATTAGAAATTTATAAACATATAAATATCAAAGTTATCAAAACAGATGCCATAAAATGAAAATTTCAATCTAAGATATTCATTTTTCGCAACTATATTATTTATCAATCAATAAAAGCCATCATTTTCAGCCCAAAATCGTCAAAAGCAACGTGCGGTCCGACGCTTAGGGCTTCCGGGGGCGAAGCCCCCCGGGCCCCCCACCAACCGCTCCTTGGACCCCAATATACGGGCGTATCCTCCAAAACAGCCTAGCTACGCCCCTGGCTCTACTGATCAGAGATCAGCAGAGCTTATGCCATGGTGCGGCGTCCGTCGTCCGTCTGTCCGTCCGTCTGTCCGTAAACTTTTATTTGTAGCGACTACTCCTCTGAAACTACTTGATGGATATTCATGAAACTTTACAGAAATGCTGCCCATAAAGTCTAGTTGATCCTAGCAAAAATTCATGTTGATGTGAAATCCAAGATGGCCGCCAAAGCTAAAAATAGAGTTTTAAAATACAAGTTTGTAGCGACTACTTCTTGAAAACTATAAGTGATATTGATATGGGACTTTTTCTAAAATGATCAGCATGACATGATGTTGATCCTTGTCAAAAATCGTTTTGATTCAACGTTAAACATTACTGCCAGTGGCCATCTTTGTTTACATATAGTTATATAGTAAAAACTTGTAGCGACTACTTCTCTGAAACAACTTGGCGGATTTTCATGAAACTTCACAGGAACGTTGCTCTTGATGTCTAATTGATCCTAGCAAAATTTCAGATCAGCCAGAAATTCAAGATGGCCGCAACAGCTAAAAATAGATTTAAAAAAAAAAGGTTGTAGCGACTAGTTCTTGAAAACTATAAGTGATATTGATATGGGACTTTTTCTAAAATGATCAGCATGACATGATGTTGGTCCTTGTCGAAAATCGTTTTGATTTGACGTTTAACATGGCTGCCAGCGGCCATCTTTGTTTACATAGAGTTATATAATGAAAACTTGTAGCGACTACTCCTCTGAAACTACTTGACGGATTTTCATGAAACTTCACAGGAATGTTGCTCTCGATGTCTAATTGATCCGAGCAAAATTTCAGGTCGGCCGGAAATTCAAGATGGCCGCCACGGCTAAAAATAGATTTAAAAAAAAAAAGGTTCTAGCGACTACTTCTTGAAAACTGTAAGTGATATTGGTATGGGACTTTTTCTAAAACGATCAGCGTGACATGATGTTGGTCCTTGTCAGAAATCGTTTTGATTTGACGTTAAACATGGCTGCCAGCGGCCATCTTTGTTTACATAGAGTTATATAGTAAACACTTGTAGCGACTACTCTTTTGAAACTGGCGGATTTTCATGAAACTTTACAGAAATGTTGCTCTTGATGTCTTATTGATCCTAGCAACATTTCAGGTCGGCCGGAAATTCAAGATGGCCGCCACGGCTAAAAATAAATTTTCAAAAAACAAGTTTGTAGCGACTACTTTATGAAATCAAAATCAATCAGTAGAGCTTCAAGGTCATTGACCTCTTGTTTTACGTGCGGTAGTGCGTAATGAAATGCAATGTGGTCTTATGGGCGTAAAAAAGCAGTGACAATAAGATGTTTTCATGCAAGCGATGTGATTATTTTTGTATAACAATGTTAGAGATGTGACGTCATGAAGGAATTTATAGCGGGGGATCTCCATATTGACACCGATTACAGTGCCCCGGATGTAAATAAACAGCGGGGAAGGTATTCACCTACTTTTTAGGCGCTGATACTTACATTTTATTGATTTTATTGTTGTTGTTTTTATTTTCTTCAGTCTTTGTTTGGGTGGAACCAAACTTCCAAGATAGATGCAAAAATATAAACGCGTTGAAGCTTAATTATGCGCACGGCGGGAACTGGGACGCGGCGGGAACTGGTCTGACGCCAATTTTAAATTATATATTTTTTTTGTGCAATATAATCATCAGTTAACGATATGCAAAAAACATTTTGCTTTAAATTATTCTTAAAATCAATATTAATGATTAAACAAATGCAAGTTATGTGTAACTAACGGGATGCCGTGAGTTTTTAACAAATCATGATCGTCCTGTGTCCCTTTAACGTTAGCACACGGAAGTATTAATTTGAATTTATATCTGCTTGCATATAATAAAAAAAATAGCAATACAATTTGGAATTTCAATCATATTACTTCCAGAAATTGTTTGTGGGACATATATTCGCCGATTTGTCCGTCCGTTTTTACGTCGGTCCGACCTTCCGTCTGGAGCATAACTTGAAAACTACTAATATGACTGGAAAACAAATTCACACAATGATAGATGGTAATGTGGGGAAGTGCAAGAACCATAAAACTATCTTTGGTTAAATTAGAGTTACTGCCCTTTGTAATTTTAAGGAAAAATGTCTTGGACGAAACTCAATGGCACCTTGAGGATTGAACCGTGATCCTCGTGTTTTAAGTCCATCGCGTTATCCACTGGAATACGCCATTTGCATAGCGTGAACACTACTAACCGGACTGGAACTGCTTCCTTGAAATTAGACTTATCGTCCGTTTACATTTTATAATCGTTATTCTTCTCCGGAGCATCGCTTGACAACTACTAACGGGACTGGAATGAAACTTCACACAATGATAGAGGGCAATGAAAATACGTACAGTACTCATGGACCATAACTCTATCTTGAGCTCGAGTAAATAAAGAAGTTTATTACATTGGTATGGGTGAAAGACTGGTATTTCTCAGTGAAAGAATATTCATAACGCCAAATTTTAATAACTAACTCCGAACACAAAAATAACTAACTGCGACCTTGAGTTATGACGTCATAGACGTGTTGGTGACGTCGACGTCATCCGCCGATTACGCTAAATAAAGCGAATAATTCTGGTTAAAATCATACATAATCTAACTAAAAATGTAATAAATAGATTATTTAACTGTTTTGATCGATTATATGGAAATCTTTCACTCGATGGTCTCGTTGAGAGTTTCCCTGTAATTGATCCGAGCAGTTAAATAATCTCTCTATCATTCTTAGTTCACTTTCATTTATTTATATATAACATGATTATCAGACATATTTTGTCTGAAATGTCATGAATTTTCTCTTTTGCCCTTCTGTTAAATTTACCGAATAATTTATATTATAAGTTAGATTAAACTATAACTAATTCATTTCCAACAGTATCAATAACGACATCTTCTTCATAGAGAACCAGAGCATACACTTTATTTCTAGCAGTAGGAGGGATATTTTATTTATATCTCAGATTTAGTTGTTTTGGATCAACACTGACTTCATCAGCTTGTAACTTAAATTGAAATATATCATTCCAAAATAACTTTTAAAATTAAGTGCATTTAGTAAAGTTCCTGTGTTTTTATCATTTTGTTTGTAAGACTAATTAATAAATCTCTGAATATTCTTATAATATTATCATAACTGTATTCAGTTTCTGGATAATATATGCCGGCTCCAACTTCCAATCTAGCTGATTGTAAATAACAATTATTATTGTCAGCATTTATGTGAAAAGTATCTAAGAGATGAGGATTTTGTGTCTGAGAAGAACTCTTGTCTGATCTTTGCATATACACAAAAACATGTTTTGGATTTTTAACACCAGCCGTTATTCTAAATACGGATTCGGTTGCTTGAGTACTACCGCTTTCTTGTATCATTTCTCGGGGAAAAGTCCTCTTTGTTGATGCCATGAGATTTGACATAACATAAGCTAAACCATCTGAGTTAAATATCATTTTAGGTATCCACAAAACTAATTTATTAATGATTACTCTATCATCACCACCAGCAGTTTTGAAAATTAGCACATCATCAGCCGCTGTACTACTGACCATGGCAAGCATCTATGTGTTAGAATTGATACAGTTGTTACAATAGTGCCTTCGTAACCTATTCTTTGCATTTTATTATAGCCATAACCTATTTTTGTGCATGCAGAAATAGTGCAAACTGAATGACAGTTACCTAAACAAGATCGAAAGTTTATTGCCAATGACGGGTGTGTGTGTGTGTGTGTGTGTGTGTTGTTGCGACAATGACAAAGACTATACTACAGAGGTCTATGTACTGCCTTAAACTATCCCTCACTGATCTCAATATCAGTATTTACTTAATTTTTGTTGTCGACAAAAATATACTTTTACCTTTAATTTTGTGGTTGAAGAGGCACTTTTAAAGAAACAGAATTGAATGAATTGGATGTTGTTTAACGGATTAGCAACACATTATATATTATTAAAGACATTTTCTATAGTTTTTTCTGCATAACAGTTTTTCTTTAAACTTTTTGTACAGTAAGTCTGTTATATATATAGACAGAAAATGCAAAAATAATGGTAAGTCACCATAATTATTGTTACAATTTTAAAAAAAAATTGTTAATGCCACCGTCAATCATTCCAAAAAGTTTAACACGTCCATGAAATAGCTAAATAAGACATTTTTGAAGTCTAATCATGTATTCATTGGTCACAATTCTGCTTAAATTGTATTAAAGTAAAGAACATTTAATTATAATAACATTTAAAGCTCATGTTTATGTATTATATTTTATTTTATTGTAGGCCAAATATGGCCCATGAACATGTTTACAAATAATACAAATATTGATTTCAATATGGTTAGATGGCAGCAGTACATGTGTTAGTAGTTTTTGCAGATATATATATGTCACAGTACATGTATATAGTTAACGAAACCGTAATGAACTTGTTTTACAGATTAACAATAATTCAAACAAAGTTTTCAATAGGACGTAAGCTAATTTTAAACAATAATTGTTTGAGTTCACATACGTGCGTACTCTGACTTAAGCGTGAACTAGTATGCATGTGACTTGAGAATTCTTGAGAATTCTTGGGAGAGATCTTTGGTTTGCCATTGTATACTGTAAAACCTATCTTATTTTACAAAATCTGTTGAGACCATTACTCACAATTTAGCCCATAATTATAAAATTTCGTTTTTTTTTTGTATGTTCCCAATAATAGAATTTGTTTGAACTTTCTAAGCATATAGTTTAACATAATTTATATAAAAACAAAATGTGCAATAAAAATGTTAGGTCCCCATGCTTGTTTAGAACTATCTTTTTTGAAACCCTAACCTATGTTAAAAGGCCAAGTTTTGTTTGAAATAATATAGAAATGGTATATTTTCCTTTTTTGTTATGTTCCTAATTATTTGAACATATAGTAAGACAATATATGCAATTAAAATTATAGGTCACCATGCATATTGAGTTTAATATTGGTTTTAGGAACTCTACCATTATGCTTACATTTTTTAATTTTGTTTGAATTTTTACAAAATGTTATATTTTTCCTATTTTATGTATTTTTCTAATAATAGGCGTTTATATAAATAAAGACAATAAATACAACTAGACACCAAGAGCAACATTCCTGTAAATATTTAGGAAAATCCATCCAATAGTTTTAGAAGAGAAGTCGCCCAAAATTCTGCGCATGAAAAACTACAGAAAATGCCTTTAAGACCCGCCCCAGAGAGAGGGGAGCTATGCAGGAATCCGGGAACCGGCCATAATATTAATAACAAATACATTACTATAGTTCTTTAACCTGAAGGATAGATTCCGATACACAGGACCGCCCAGTTTACGTCCCTATCAGACGTTCGAGGCTACCTCTGTCTTCACGCGGGAAAGTGTCTTGCCAAATAACACACTGACGAAACTCAGTGACGCCGTCGAGGCATGAACCCGGGTTCTCCGGATTTCAAGGCACCGTGCTATCCACTGGGCCACAGGTTGTATGCGCTCAAGGTGGCTGACTGCGATGAAATACATATATCTAAAATGCTAAAACTTCATTATGTTAATGATACGGGTATATCCAAAAAACTGGGGTTCACAACAGTCATTCTTTTCTAGCAAATGTGTGTGTTGTTCAAAGGAGTATATTCCCGCCGCCAGTGTAAAGAAAAATCTCTCAATTGCACGGTATTCTGTATGAAGAGTCACGAGTTGCAACATGTATGTAAGCCTTATAAATGCCCACCCCTTTGCTACGGTTTGATTGGTAATATCAATTAATGGCAAAGTCTTTGGGATAATAAAAGACAATTAATAATACTCATACCCCGTTTAAATAATTGTATACCTACAATTACAATATATAATATGCACAAAACATAACATTGAAGTATTTTAAACCAACAACAAAAAACAACAACACGCTGACACATAAAGACCGGTACAAAAAACGCTTACTCATAAGGATCGGTACCCACTGCACGAATCGTGATAGTAAAAAGTTGATATTAACTATGTCTGACATACCGGTATTACTACAATAATATGGCTTTCTTGATAGTACTTTGTGCGAATTAAGGGTGTATATTTGTAAAACAAACAACTCAAAATGTCTTTAGGTTTTTTGGTCGTATCTTATAGATTTGTTTACTCTTTGGTGCAAATGCTTTGGTTATTCAGTAAATTTATGGATATATTCAGAGATGTTTCTAATTGAGTACGTTTGTATATATATATATATTTACAAACACATTTAAGTGTATCGTTTATTATTTTTCTGGGTGTTGACTTTATTGTTAATGATTTCCTTTTTGATGGGATATACTTTTCTTTACACTGTCTTGTCAAGAAGGGTTAATAGCGAGGTTTAACATCAATTTATGTTAACCAATAGGCCGTATTGCCTACTGACCGTTCCAAGTCTCTTACCATGTGTTCACCACTCTTTATATTTGTATATTCTCCCATTCGTTGACTATTTAATTTGATTGTTTTTTATTTAGCTTGTTGTACAGTGTTAACCTACGGTGCAATTGCGTTTGATTACTGTGTTTTATATAGGACTATTTTACTCATTTTAAATATATATAGATGCTGACAATGCTGCTGACAAAGCTACAGTAGTAAATTTATTTTATCCAACGCTTCATGTGAATACCCAATAGGTCCATAAATTGTTTTCCATGACAATGCAGCAGTCTCCTTTGTGGTTTTATTGGGTGGATTTATAAAACATGGGACTTGTAAACATCGTTAAACTAGACATTTATTTACGATAACAATTGTTTTAATTAATTTAGGTCTTTATAACGTAATACCACATCAAAAGTTCCATTCTTTTTAAAAAAAAATTCCCTTCTTAAACCTAACTATGAAGTGATTTTATATAATAAAAAAAGTGTACAACTGCAAGTAATAAACAAGCGGCCAAAGGGGCTTGAATCGGCCTCGCCTCACAGTGCTTACATGTTCAAGAAACAACCACAACAGCAATTTCAGAATGTTAGACACTTAGCTCATGTAGATTCGAAGATTTTTAAAGGCTTTTGTTTAATGGATTTACTCACAGGGCACCTGACGAAACTAGAGTCAAGGGTCACCATTTGAACATACTTTGTAGAGAACCATAAGTTTATGATACATGCAAACTATTAGACGTCTAGCTGTGGTAGTTTCAGAGAAGATTGTTTTTAAAGATTTGTTTTATATGTAGCTCCATGTAAATATGGGAGCCCTGGAGTGTAGCCAAATATGACCCCGGGGTCACCATTTTAGCAAATTTGGTAGAAGACTATAAGCTTATACTACATGCAAAATATTAGACATCTAGCTCTTGTAGTTCAAGAAAAGGTTTGTTACTAAAAGATTGTCCTATATAACGCTATGTAATTATGTGGCCCCTGGGGCGGGGTCAAATATGACCTCAGGGTCACCATTTTCTTTTTTTCTTTATTAGATATCTAGCGCTTTAGGTTTCAGAGAAAACGATTTCTAAAGATACCTGATTTTTGTTTAAAAAGGGACGGGAGATAACTCTTACAACAGGAAACGGCTACCCTGTTGGCACTGTTATCATGGATCTTTTCTTTCTCTTCAATATACTCCATAACATGGTACCAGTAAGAATTTGCCATCCGAGATGGTAGCGAAAAATTGTCTGGCTCATGGTCTAATATAAGTAGATCTGGGTACATTAGCAGTACAAAGTACGAAGCCCGATAAGAAAAGTATGTATACCCCGTCCTACATTTTTACATACATATTGGGAAAGTGTGCTCTCTAATTTGAACCTAGCCGTTACGTGTTTGTCCTGTTATATAAACCAAAGCATTCAGCCAGACGGAGCGAGAGCGCGTGATTTACCCTTTAAGGAACACACGGCAATCTTGAAGTGTTTATCAAATTTTAACATTAGCATCTCGATTTATTTATCCAGTATCATTTTGACTTTAAACCTGCTTGCATACAATTAAACGTAATTTTGAGTTTCCTTTTTTTTTTTACTTTTTGTCTTACTGCCTTTAAAGATCACGTTAAACAATATTGCGATAAAACTTATGAAAACTCTGGGATTAATTTGTTTTGGTCTATAAAAAATTCAGGAGACGTTCTTGATAAAATTTGCAATAAACGTCAAGTTTCATCTATTAGCACTTATGACTTCTCTACACTATATACAACCTTACCACGCCGGCGGAAAGATTAAACGACGACGCCAAAAAGCAGTGTACACACGATTCAGATGACCCGGACAGTGACACTTAGATCACAAGGACTATGTGATCTTAAATCAATACGGAAACAAACAATAGACTGGCTACGTCTAATGAGAATGATTTACGGACACAATAAAACTATAATATATTTAGATAAGGAAAGTGATAATTATATAAAGATAGTTACCATTAGACCTTCAATACAAGAATATATAAATGCAAAATATAGGTTACCAGTGTTACCAGTACGCGGAAATATTTATACCGTTTCATGTAGGAACTTTAAAAAAAAAAGTGCATTGCGCACATGCATACATGAATCAGTATTCAGATAAACCCATTTCGGATGCATCTCAAAATTGCTATATTTCATATTAATTGTACTCATGTATAAATGTATTCTATTATTTTAAAGGCTTTGAACAATATCGATATTCAGATAAATCCATCTCGGATTTATCTAAACATCGTTAATACAAATGCATAACATATGCTTTTAAAGCGCATTTTCACAAATAGTGTTAATGTAAATACTGTGAGTTACAACACATAGTGTTGTAGTGACAATAGGCGAAAAAGTCGCTTAGTTAAGGAGTTAGCTGGACCCAGCTAGAAAATGGGCTTATTATATATCAAATGATAGGTAATTATGTGTACTAAACGATCCCACCAAAATTACTTGCACAAAATGGTACACTTTTTTTAAAATGGCGCCGGAACACCACAACCCATAAATAACAAATTTCAGCAAAATATTAGCTACCGACTAAAATTATAAGTTTCAGAGAAATGATAGCTCATTTTTCGTTAACAAATGTATATAAACAACTTCCTATGTACGTAAAATAACTGTGTATGCTATATTTCATGTTTAACTAAAAATTATTTCTTAAATATAAGGAATAATACTATACTTAAAAATATCGATTTTATTTTTAAAATAGGACAATTATATTTTGTTTAATACATGTTCACGTGAAATTAATCAATTAATTCATTTTAGTTCAATAACAAATGTAATAAAATATGTTAGAACAGATTTACTACAAAAGAAATAATATAAAACGCATAAACTTTCTCAAATTATGACGAAACTTTTCCTACTCCGATTTTTATATTTTAATGCTTAAACATGTATGCTACTAATCATATGAAAGTCTTTTGTTGTTGTTTAGCTTTAAAGTTACTGTTATATTATGCATTACATTGATAATATACATGATTTTAAATATCACACACATATTTTAAAATATGTTTGGTTATCCGAAATGATTTTAAACCGTATATAAAGGGAGATAATTAATCAATGGCGTTGTACTAATCTTATTAGTTTCTTAATGAATATATAAATTATTCACTTTTTAATTAGCTTTACTCATTATTCTGTACAATAGATACATAAACCACTCTGATTTTAATGTTGGAAATCTACTTTACTACTCTTTTTTTGCTGCGATCAAGACGGTTGTATAATTATATAAGTTTAAGAATGTACTATGCACAGCCGATCACTTGCGATGTTCACAACGCACAATTTTTTTCCCGCAATTCAAAGTACTAATTGATTTTGTATTGTTCTTGCCTCATACCTGCGTGTAAAATAGTTAAAAAAAGTGTGTCCATTACCAATGGTGGATTCGTCTTCACTAGTGAGAATCCATTTCACTTGCGAAGACAAATATAGTTTTTGGAAGGTTGCTTTTCTTTGATATAGTTTTTGGAAGGTTGCTTTTCTTCGACAGGATACAATCTACCACCGAAAATTAGGTATATGACTCTGGTTCAAAGAAGCTAATCAATCTTCTGAATTAATTCCGTTTTTGTGCCTGTTATAGCAAACGGTAGATGACAAGAATACATTCCACTCGTTATCAAGTGTGTGCTTTCAAACGAAAGATGGTGACGACAGTACCTATATTTTAATTACAAGAAATAAGGAACAGTCAAGTACAATTTCGCATGAAAATAAGCTATACATGTATTAACAACTACAATTACCTTTTAAAAGTCTACTACAAGACCAGTCTCACCAAGATACTTTTCGCTTTAGTAATTAATTTTGGAATTAATATCAAATACTTCACATGAGATTTGCTGAGATCTATGCCTTGCCGAAACATGTCCAACACTGCAATTATTGATATGACATCTGATTAAAATATATATTGTTGGCCTTTTCCAGTTCATGAGCCTAATACGATTGCATTGTATGCTCCCATCATATATCTATACAAGTCCAACCGATATGTCCACCATATACACGTCTATATCTATCAAGTATTGTCAGGCAAAGACAAACATATTCAGACGATGGACCAGCAATTGATGCAGTTGCACAGCAAGTGAACTCAGGTCTAAGTCCACAAAACTCCATTCACATTGTGTTCGACTAGCAGATAGGAAGGGTATACGGTGACGCTAGGCTAATAGATTTGCTTACATACTCTAATGTATATGCTTCTTCTACAGTTGAGAGTATGTTGGCTGGAAAGAGTACCACAAAAGTGTTCTTGGGCTAACACCAACATAAGAAGCGCTAATGACGGTGCTTCTTGTGTCGTTCTTTTTTCTTTCTTTTTTGACACGTTTTGACAGATTAGAGAAACACTTTATAATGGTTCTGATAAAGCATCCATTGATTCAGCAGATGACGCCACGCAATTGAAATTGCCATATCAGGTCATATCGCCCAGGAAATCTCAAAACTTGGTGCCTACGGTTTTTCGGTAACATTCAAGTTCTGATTTATGTTTCTGGAAACAGTTGATGTTAACCAGCATTAGGGCAGAAAGATCGGGTGATTGGATATTACATCTCGCGACGCAGACAAGTATGACTCCTTATTTCGTCAGCATAAAACATTCTAACTACGCAAGATAGTTACCTGTATACCTTTTGGAAATGCTCGTAGATATACTAGAAGACATGTAAAACATTGTTTTTTACAAGGCCAGTTTACCTTTCGACACTGCGGAAATGGAACATTTATCGGTATCTGGAGCAACAAACCACTATTTGTGACTCTAAACGTGCTTTTTTTCCTGCAGTTATTTACTGACCGGTTGCGACTCTGTTTAATCAGTTTATGTAATTGGAAATAAAATAATTATCAAGGTGATGAAGGTAAATAGTACTTCTTGCTTCAAAAATAGAGTAGCAATTAAAGATGACTCAGGCTATGACAGGGCTTTTGAAACAGGTCTTTAGCAGCCATTTTCGTAAGGGACATTGTGCAGTGTTTCACCATAGTTTAGATAAACTATGAATGAAGTTGTCGGATTAAAGTTTATCTGTTTAGCAAAGCTTCCACCATGATGTGAAGGCAGTTTTAAGCTCCCTGTAAGACATGCATCGACTCAAGCAACACTAAGGATGAATGCCGATAATTCAAAACAAGAGCCCGAGTTCCTTGTTAGACATGGATGGGAAATAAGTGATAACGAATTGAAACAGACGTATGTTTTGGGAGAAATGGCATCAGATCTTCTCGTAACACATCATGCATTTGCAGCTGTAAACGGTCTTGTTCCACGGCATCATACGTTTGCATAAGAAACAACATGTCATTCATGATAACCGCATTTTTTGGAAGAAATCGGATATATTGTTTTTGAAGCAGTCCGTCCGTCACTCTGTCAGCCCGTCCTTCACGACCTTGTGGACGGAACTACTCCTGAACGATTCGAGATACAAATACTACAAATTAGTAGTGATATTACTTAATGATCCTTTGGGATCATCAAGCCCAATCTTTGTGGCTTTAAAATAGAATATCGCTTAAACCAGTGTTAGGATGCGTGAGAGGTGTTGCACTTTACATTACCTCTCATGAACAGAATCAATAAAACCGAGTCTGCTACGTGTATCTCTTGTTTGTGTTTGTTTCTTCCATTGGTAGTTATTGACCTTGACCGTCTAAGTTCACAACTCATTTTTTTCTTCAAAAAAATACTTTTGGAAGGAACTCCTTCCAGACCATTCGAGGTAAGAAGCTGAAACGTTATGTGAAGCTTGTTGAAGATGAGGTTGTCACTAAAGGTCTGAAATTTGATCTTCATCATCAAGGTCAAGGTCAGGACTTAGTGTTTTGCCTGAAAATGGCTTGTGCACGGAAATCCTTCTAGACCGTTCCAGGTAATAAGCTGAAACCGAGTATGAAGCGTGTTGAGGATGAGTGGATGTCAATTCAGTTCTGAAATTTGACCTTCACCATCAAGATCAAGGTCTAGACTTGAGGTATCATTGAGATATCGAAAATACGGATGTTTTGTGATGGCTTCCATCGACTGGCTCTAGTTGAGTATTGTAAGTGTAAATCAGACGAACACTTTTGTAACAAAGCTAACCCAAGGATGCTATCGTAGTAGGAAACTATCAAGGAGAACTTAACATTGTCATGCATAGTGAAGTGGAAATGTAACTTAAGAACAAAACATAACACTTTAGCAATGCAAAAGATTAAAATCACAATGGAAGATGTAATATGTATTCCTGTATACTGTAAAAGGTTTCCATTGGTGGAAACATATGGACAAATATATAGTACACACATCATAAGTATAAAAAGTGAACTTAACCTTAAAAGAAGGTATAAAAGTGGAACAGGAAATTCACAAATTTGAAACAAACAACAATTACAAGGAAATATAGAAGACAAGTATGTGACACTATACATATAAAAGGATTGACACCTTGGTATCGCATTGGAACAGTTTAGGAAATGTGTATTACGCTTACTAGCGAATATATTCCTATGGTTCTTTAAAGTGCTCGAAAGATATACTCCGATACAAGGACAGCCCGGTTAACACTCCCGTCCGACGGACGAGGCTAGAGTCTTGCCTAAGGAAGTATCGCGTGGCACCAGTGAGTCTCAGACCCGTGATATCCTGATTCAGAGTTGAACGTGTTTATCCACTTGGTCACCACATTCGACAATACAGTGTTAAGTAGATGTTAACGAAAGGAATGGATAACATATGCACAAGCCATGGATATACGTGGAACTTCTTTTAACAAAAAGACAAATAGCAATGGTTGTTTTCTTGACAACCATGTTGGATATAATGAAGATATAGATTACAGATGAGATAATAATTAAAAGTGCTTTTTATTTGGAATTAATAGAAGATAAGTGAGTATAAGGCAAATTAAAACACATCAACAAATGTCACACGTGTTGGTATATAAACGGTTATATGCATAAAAAAGAAATTAGTACAGAGTGTATCAAATATGGATTATACTATGTGTATGATACACAGATATATTTTAAGTGAAACCTTAAACATGCTAATACAATCGAATTTTAACTAATACTGTATCTTTATGTATCTCGTTTGCTTTAAAATAAAAATGTGTCAAATAAATACACTTTTTTTTAAAGTGTTTGATTTTTCTTACAATACGTATTCAAAATCATACACATATTTGTGTGTGACTTAAAAAATTAAATAGTTCAATACACTGATATCCATCTTAATGCTTATTGTAGGCAATTCATAAGGCATATAATAAAATATAGTTAAATTTAAACTTGTTAAACACAAACAACAAATATTAAATTTAGAAACATAATAAATCTTCATAAAACTGATTTCCAGGTGTGTTTTGGTTTCACCATAACTCGTTCTAGAAACGTTTTCTTTAAATTAATGTATTTTAAAACACATGTTAGATGCAGATTGTAATCAATAAGGCTTAATACTTCATTTGATATCAATCCACCAGTGGTTTACGATAAAAGCGAAGCTGCATATGTTTGATCATTTTTTAATTTATTATCTCCCTTTATGCATCCATTTATCGCGTCTGTTTCCAAAAATAAGTGACAAATATGGGATATTTTTTTCTATTGAAAGTTGAACACAAAATACCTTTTTTTTGCAAAAGATTGCTTTAGAGTTTGTTTATTCATCTCTTTGGTGATTTATGTTTAAAACAATATTTTTTTGTTTTAAGAGGGTCATGTATTTTAACCGTTGACTGCCAAAAATCGTACCACTTTGCGCAAGTAATTTCAACTGATCCTTGTTGGAGAGGATTTATACTTTCCAAAGTTATCCATTTTCTAGGTGGTCCCAACAATTTTTAAAAAAAACGTCAATTGTCACTACAACATAGTGTTATTTACAAGTAAACAATATCAATGAAAGTAAATTACCGTATATGCATGGCTGCGTTTCAAGGTAAACAGGTGTGTGTTTTTTTACCTGAGTTTTATTACATTGATCAATAGCATGCAATTAATTGTGGACGAAGTGAAGATCGGTGTTTGTACGCGCGGTAAATCTATAAATGCTGCGCATTTGTCAGAAAACACATATTATTACTTTTTTTTTATATAATATAAATGATCAAATCAAGTAAGGGACAATTTGTGCACTTATAATCTTTAAATGTACAAGGATTAGGAGATAAAAATAAACGGTCAATATGGGCAAAACAGCAACAGGCTAATATATTATTTTTACAAGAAACGCACTTTACACTCTTGTAAAACAAAGACTTGCAAACAAAGACCAAAGAGAAAGAAACTCTTTCTTTGGATTGCTTAATAATTTAATACAGGAAAAGGCAATGGGTATAAAAATATTAGAGGGAGACTTTAATGAAACATTTAAAAACATTGATAGAATAAGTACAGTTAAAACAGGAAAGGACAAAAAACCAGTGCATCATTTAACAAAATTTAAAAAGATAATGGCTTAATAGATATTTGGAGACAATTACATAACAATACATCTCAGTTTACGTGGAAAAGGAAAAACGGTGAAGGGAAAAGTAGAATAGACTTTTGGCTCATAGATGGAAACATAAGACCAGCAGTACGTTCTAGTGACATTAGACCAGCTCAAATTAAATATACAGATCATTAAGCAGTTTCATTAAAATTACCAAAACCAAATGATAAAGGACCAGGTTATTGGAAACTAAACAGTTCGCTACTTATTGATGACGAATATAAAAATATCATAAAAGAAATAATAAATGCTTGCTCTACAGAATATAATCGCGCAGTCATAGGTGATCAACTTTTGTGGGAAATTTGCAAAATTGAAATTAAGGAGCAATCAATAATATATGCAAAACAAAAAGGAAAACAACGCAAAATGGTCCTCGAAATATTAGAAAATAGACTGAGAACGATAAATAAATTAGAGGATAATAAACAAATACCGAATGAAAATTTAAAAAAGGAAAAAACGGAGCTTTAAGCAGAAATAGAACTTATATATAAAAATAAAGCAAAAGGAGCGCAGATAAGATCTAGAGTTGAATGGTTAGAAAAAGGAGAGAAAAATAACAAATACTTTTTGTGTTTAGAAAATTCAAGGCAAACAAGAAAAGTGATAAACACGTTAAACATAAATGGTTTACACATATCTGATAGATCAGAGATTTTAAAAGAAGAAGTACAATACTACAAAGAACTGTATAGCTAAAAAAATACATATGATAATGATACACATAATTATCTAAATGAAACAAATTTGGAAAACTCATTAAATGACCAGGATGCGAACAAATGTGAAGGTTTACTTACATACATAGAACTGTCAGATTCCTTCAGGTCAATGAAATGCAATAAAAGCCCTGATATCGATGGAATAACAGCAGAGTTCTACCAACAGTTCTGGGACCTGGTTGGTGTTTTAGTCACCAACTCTTTAAATGGCGGATATAAAAAAGGTCAACTTTCCCAGACCTAAAGAATGGGTGTGTTAACTTTATTATATAAAAAGGGTGATCCAGAATACTTAATAAAATTGCAACACGAGCACTAGCGAAAAGATATATTAAAAACAGATATATAGGATACAATATAAGACTGATTCAAGACATAATAGATTACACTGATAAGCTAGAAATTAATGGGATTTTAAAAAGCCATTTGATACATGTGAATGGCCTTTAATGCATAAAACCTTAGACAAATTCGGATTTAAAGAGTCATTTAAAAACTGGATTAAAACAATTTATAATAACACAAGCTGTTGTGTTATAAGTAACGGTTGGAAGTCCGTTCCTTTTTGTCAGTCACGTGGTTTAAAGCAGGGATGTCCTATCTCTGCTCTTTTATTTCTATTAGTAGCAGAGGTATTGGCAACAAATATAAGAAATAATCAAAATATACGAGGCATACAAGTGAAGGTAAAAGGCGTTGTAAAATCCTTAAAATTATCTCAACTTGCAGACGACACCACTATCTTTGTTACATCGAAAGATGAAATAATCGAGGTAATAAATATAATTGAAATATTTGGAAAACATTCGGGGTTAATTTTAAATAAAAACAAAACCGAAGGTATGTGGCTAGGTAAATTAAAACGATGTAAAGAAAAGGTTGGAAATATAACATGGCCAGACGGCCCTATTAAAGCTCTGGGTGTTTATTCTGGCTAAACTTGACACATGCAAACATAACTGGATGAAGAGAAAACTAACGATTTTTGGTAGAGCTCAAATAATCAAAACATTGATACTTCAAAATTCACATATATATCTCAGGCATGTATTATACCTAAACTTATTATTAAAAAGATAAATACCATGATTTTTACAAGGTAAACGAGAAAAAAATAAAAGAAAAACTCTGATCGGTCTAAAAGAAAAGGGAGGCATAGCTATGTGTGACACAGAATCCTTTTTTATTTCACTGAAACTTAAATGGATTAAATCTTTATTGGATAGCACTGATGCTTCATGGAAAGTAATTCCTCAATACTACTTTGGAAAATATGGTAAAGACTACCTAATTTTTCACATGAACCTTGATAATATCAATAGTTTAGAGAATATACAGACATTACCAAACTTTTACATAGATCTTTTAAAATGTTGGATACAAATGGGCGGTGGGCAAAAGCCTAACTGTAATACTTTTACTGACATTAGGCAACACATAATATGGGGTAACAAAAACATTAAACTAAAAGGAAAAGTTTTGACTTTCACAAACTGGATTAATTCAGATCTGATATTTATTAATGACATACTACATGAAGATGGCCTTATATCCCAGAATGTCATCTACAATAAATTAAATGCAAAACAAAATTGGATAACGGAAATTGCATCCATTCTTAATGCTATACCAGCAAGATGGAAATATATAATGCAATGTGAGAAATCAAAGCTTACAAAGGTTAAAACAGGCTTTAACATTTTTATTTCTAATAAAAACAATATCAAAGTATACTTAGATGAACTAAATAACGATATATTTATAGCATGCTGGTAGAGCAAGCTTTTTCAAAACCTTTAATGCACAATACATGGAAACACGAATTTAGTTTAAATGAAATAGACTGGAACAGAGTATACTCAAAGATACATCAAATAGAAGACAACAGAGTTAAACAGCTCAAATTTAAACTAATTCATAAAATACTAGCAACTGCAGAATTACTCTGCATTTGGAATATCAGAGATATGCCTTTTTGTCTAAACTGCAACAAAGTAGACATACAACCACTTCTTCATTGCGTGCAACGCTCTATAGTCCTTTTGGAAACACATACAAAAATAGTATGATAATGGACCTTTGGAAACGGCCGAGCACGACACATACGAAATATTGCAGTCTCGGTTTGATTGAGACTGTTCATGAGCGGTAGTGAAATATGCTAGCTACCGCTCACGCCCTCTAGCCCCGGGTTGAGCAGAACTCAATATTCATAAAATCAATAGTACACAATTTTAACCATCCCGAAGATGGCATGCATACGGCGGTGGACGCGGATACGAAAAAAACATGGCACAGCTTAAATACATCGTATTAGGCTACAAAATAAATCAGGAAAGTTACAGTGAGGTAACTAAAGTCATGGCATTAATAGATTTTGCATTTACAAGTCATACCTCAACTGTGAAAATAAACACGACTAGTCTGATATTTTAAGAATATTCAGATATGAAATAGCCATAAAACATTCATACTTAAAACATACAAACAGACAACAGAACATCATAGAAAGGTTTAACAATTTGCTTTAGTATTTACTTACCGAACACCAATAATAGTGTCATAAGTCATACGTTAATCCTTTTGAATTCACTATATACAGACACACGTTAATCCATTGAAATACACTATATAACAAGACTAGTTTTGCTTTGAAAATATCAACAGGTTTGTTTTTGGTGCAAGACACGTGCCATTCGTGTCTTAATACAAAGCTTTCACGTGCTAGACCATCGTGACCCATACAATGAAAACCTAGCACAGCAAAGGGGCGCACACAGGTTTATAAAAAAGGTGACCAGTCTGACTTTTCATTTTGGGAAATCCATATAAAGGTAATGGGGAGGTAATCAGTATTCCTTACACAACTAGATTGCTGATCTCATCTTAAAGAATGAAAGAAAGAAAATGAAAGAAAGAAAGAAACAAAATAGAAAGAAAGACAAACTGATAGATATATAAAATGCAAGTTGATATGTATACAACATGTCGTTTGAAACATCATTGATTTATATCGTGTATATAGTTGAATAAAGTTTTATAAAAAAATCAAAAAAAACACACAAAAAAAACTTACCACATCCCCTTATCAAAGACAAGCTTGTTGCTCTTATTAAAAAAACATTCGCTATGGAAAATACTTAATTTTTGGCCGGTTATAATATTAAAGCGTTGTTTACTAACGGCAGTTTAGACAATTACACTATGTGGACTTGCCAAGAAGTTTGTGAAGCACTCATCTTCCTATTAGATAATATTTTCGTCAGGTATAGAACCACCGTTTATAGACAAATTGTTGGTATCCCTATGGGTACGAAATGAGCACCACTTGTCGCAGATTCTTTTTTATATTTCTATGAAAGAGATTTCATGTTGAATCTTTCACTAGATACCCAAGAGGATGTTATTGAGGCTTTAATGACACCTCTCGGTATCTGGATGACATATTAAACATTGACAATCCTTTCTTTTCTACTATGGTTAATAATATATACCCTAAAGAACTTGAACTTAACAAAGCTAATATTTCTGATACTAACGCTTCTTTTCTTCCATTGAAATGGTGAAATAATTAGCAAAATATTTGACAAGAGAGATGATTTTAATTTTGATATTGTTAATAATCTCCATTTAGATGGGGATGTTCCCCGAGCAACTCCTTATGAGGTAAATGTGTCTCAACTTATTCGTTTTGCTAGAGCTTGTACTCGAGTTGAGGACTTTAATATTCGTAATCTTTGTATAACTAAAAAGCCACTCCATCAGGGTTACCGTTACCATAAAAAAGAGTATGATAATGGACCTTTGGAAACGGCCGAGCACGACACATACGAAATATTGCAGTCTCGGTTTGACTGAGACTGTTCATGAGCGGTAGTGAAATATGCTAGTTACCGCTCACGCCCTCTAGCCCCGGGTTGGGCAGAACTCAATATTCATAAAAATCAACAGTGTAGAATTTTAACCATCCCGAAGATGGCAAACTTCGTAAAACCTTCGCCAAATGTTACTATCGTATCCCTGATCTTCTTTCCAAATATATAAGTATCTGCGACAAGGACTATCACAACCTGACTTCTATGGTGACGTGATTTACAAACGTCGTAAGATCCTTGGTCATGCTCACTTTCATACTATCTCTGTTACAACTTGTTAAAAGGTTTATCAAAAGAGGTTATGACCCTATCATTTTGCAACGCACTGCATGCTTGGTGGTGGACCCATTTACAGTTCGCCACTATGCTTTCATCTTTGATTGTGCGATGACCGGACATGCTGTGGACCCTATGATGACGTCTACCTAAAGCCCAAAAGGACGATGACGTTTGATGTTTGTCTGCAGTCTTGTCTTGTCGTGCCATCAATGGTTTATTCTCTTGTTTCTTTGGCTTCTGCCAAGTCACTGAGTAACTTCTTTGTGGCTTTCTAGGCTATTGTGTTTTTGTATTTATATTTATGTGGTTGACTGTCGTCCTTGAATGCTGCTTTTCCTGTTCGATTTTTATATTTATATTTAATCTACCATAGGTTTAAATTATATATTTTTTGGTGCAATATAATCAACAATTAATAATATGCAAAAATGTTTGCTTTAATGTATTCTTAAAATAAATATTAATGATTGAACAAATGCAAGTTATGTATAACTAACGGGATGCCGTGAGTTTTTAAAAATGGAGATCGTCGTGAGTCCCTTTAACGTTTATAGAACACGGAAGTATTAATTTCAATTTATACTTGCTTGCATGTAATAAAAAAATAGCAATACAATTTGGAATTTCAATTTGTATTACTTCCCGGAATTGTTTGTGGGACCATGCATTCGCCGATTTGTCCGTCCGTTTTGCCGTCGGTCCGTCCGTCCGGAGCATAACTTGGAAACCACTAATATGCCTGAAAACAACTTCACGCAATGATAGAGGATAATGAGAGGAAGTGCAAGAACCATAAACCCATCTTTGGTCAAATTAGAGTTACAGCCCTTTGTAAATTTAAGGAAACGTGTGTTGGACGAGGGTCAGTGGCACAGATGAGGATTGAACCCTGGTTCGCCGGTTTTAAGTCAATCGCGTTAACCACTGTGACACACCAGCTCCATAGCGGGAACACTATTACCTGGACTGGAACTCTCTAGCTTTATTCAAATTAAAATTATCGTCCGTTGATATTTTATAATCGTATTTCTTCTCCGGAGCATAGCTTGAACACCACTAACGGGACTACAGTACGCATGAACCATAACTCTATATTTAGCTCGAGTAAATAAAGACGTATCCTTCTTTGCTCACTTTCATTTATATATAACATGCTTATCAGACATCTCTCGTCTGGAATGTCATGGTTTGACATTCTTCTTTTAATTGGTACGCACAATATGTTATTTCTTTTGACTTTTGTCTAAGGCAATAATTACTCTTATCCTATAATAACACCCAGACCTGCATACATTTATTATTATGATTTTTTTCTTTAACTTTACGCTTTATGTCTACCGATTACACTTCATTCAAACAAGCAAACAATTCAAAAAACATCCATTGGTTCTACCGATACTGGCAATATATTCTTGGTGCAATATAATCAACAGATAGTAATATTTGCTTTTCGAAGAATTATGAAATAATGATTTACAAATATGCAAGTCATGTAGACAAACTAACTGGACGCCTTGAGTTTTTATAAATAAAATATCGTGTATTCCTTTAAAAATGGTGTTGCACTCTTCTCATACAATTTGTATTTAAAAAGGCTCTAAAACATGGAAAAAGGTGAAAGAATTGTTAAACTTCAATACCAAATGCATGAAATATGACTTATTGAAAATGAATGAATGCGTCCATCTTGGAACGATGAAGTGACCATATAATGGAATATTGATAACAATCAATAAAACAAATAAAAACAGTAATGGTATTAACACATATTTATTTTGTCTAGTATTGCGTATATACGATTACATGCTCATTTTATGATTTTACTTTCACTTGCAGTGATTTTTCTTTTATAAAAATATGATACTTAATATATGACAGGCAATTTGTTCTTTTGAAGGTTACACTATGAGCTACACATCTGCATGGTCGATACCCTCGTTCTATGAGCGGGAGTTACCACTAATAGTATTTTATGTTTAAATCAACCAATCTAATAAATACTGAAAGTGGATCACGTGGAAGCATAAAACACGAACTAGAGATAAAAGTTGCAGACGCGGTTGTATCGAGACTCTTCATGTTATATGCTACATCTCTCACGCCTCCTAGCATCGGCTTAAGCGATATCATACTTTAACGCCACAAAACTTTGGGCGTGATGATCTCAAAGGACCAGTAAATAATAACACTACAGATCTGTAGTCGGGGCAACTTTTTACGGTCGCCACACAGCACTAAGCACTAGTATTTTATGTTCAAATCATTCAATCTAATAAATACTGAAAGTGGATCACCTGGAAGCAACAAACACAAACAAGAGATAAAAGTAGCAGACTCAGTTGTATTGAGTCTGTTCTGTAATGGGCTGTGCAACATCTCTCACGCCTCCTAGCTCCCGCTTAAGCGATATTCTACTTTAAAGCCATAACGATTTGGGCTTGATGATCTCAAAGGACCAATAAGTAATAACACTACTGATTTTTAGTCGAGGCAACTTTTAACGGCCGCCACACAACAAACGCGAGTGTGAATGATAATAAATACCGAAAGTGGGATCCCTTGGAAGCAGCAAACACAAACAAGAGATACAAGTAGCAGACTCGGTTGTATTGAGTCTGTTCATGAGAGGTAATGTAAGTGCCTCCTAGCACGACATTATATTTAATTCAAATTTTAATCTTTAAATTGTCTAATTAGATATAAAACAATTTGATGCTTTGTTAAATAATCCGGACAACATGTCTAACCATACATTCGGATTTTATTAATACACTACATTCGTATTTAGTTTTCGACTAAATGATTCCAACGATATGTTTAATTTATCATTAGATTGAGTGATTTGGTATTGTATTAATTTAGTTTCCTAATGTTTTTTTACGTACTTGTTACTTTTTGTTTCACAATGTCTTGCGTTAATTCATATTTTGTTGTTGATTGTTTGGCGATCTTTTGGCACTACATTGAATCGTTTCGAGTTCATAAGATAGCTTGAAAAATCTCCCCGGATTATTTGACAAAACATTACATTGTTTAATGTTTAATCAGTACCCTCAGGTTTTCAAATACTTGCACCATTTATTTATGAAGACTTTACTACAAGCAGTCTTCGCGGTTAAGAGCGTGACCTGTATAGATATTCGCGATAAAACTTATGGTAAACACTAAGTCGGATAGAGACTATAAAGAGAAATCTTCACCATTCAGAAACCGAAAGGGAGGGAGTATAGCCACCGACCGCTCTTCATAGTCTCAATCCTATATATTCAAAACATATTTGTTGCGGTAGCGGCTGCCCATATCCCTCTCTTTCAGTATCTAAATGGTGACCATTTCTAATAATTGTTTTCTAGACAACCTTGTATTCTATCACCCGACACATGCATGATTGTCCTGCTGATGCACATGTAAGCGCTCGCAACTGTTGCGCACAACGTGCAGTTGTATTTACGCCCGGGACGTGCATCCTTATCTTTTTATTATAAGTGATATTTGTGTACGCCCGATGTCTGGAGTCTTATAAGTGAACGTTTCATCCTCTTTTAATTTACTTCATCTTTCAAATATCTAGCAAGTGTATTTATTTAACGTAACCTACGATAGCCTTTTGAACGGAGCTCTTCCCACAGGGGAACATGTATTGACATATCTCTTTAACCCATTTATTAAGCAATCACTATTTTTTGCCTCGTCCTTGAGAGATAAACGAGACATAGGGATTTCGTCTTCGTCTCTCCGTTGTCACTGAATGCACAGTAAACCAAAAACACGCAATGAATACAAACAGTTAAATGATAATGTTAAGCAAGCAAAGTATACGACACTACTAACATAAAACGGGACAAATAGAGTACCGCATTGATAGTTAGTGGTAAAATGGCCGCCGAGGGTATAAACAAGGTTCGCCAAGAAATTACCTTTATTCAGGTATGTACTAAACCGTAGCGAATATCGATTGTCGTACCTCAGTATCCAATCACAAACTCTGGCAGGAAATGATCTTGCGTGTCGCCATGAGGTTCCAATTACCATATAACGTTGTAGTTCCCCGGTAGCATGCGATATGAGGGAATTATTTATTTTTTTGCACCTCTTTTAAGTCTTCTATGTTCTCTTAACGATTTGAGTGGAAGAAAATGGCGATTATTAAGTATTTATTAGAGTATAGTTTGTCCCCAAGATAATTTCATACAGTGCGCATAAAGTAGCTTTTTCAGCCACCATAACGGCTATCCATTTATTCTTCTCGTAATTTTGCATGTTGTGGGTCGGGGAGGACCATTCCACCGCAGGTCTTACGCACACACAATTTTATGATTGATTATATACATACTTTAGTATTTGATCTCGATTTAAGAAAATCTTTATAAAGCGGTAGTCTTTACATTTTCTAAAAAAGAAGGATTGTATTTATATTTGTATTATAGCCGTTTGTGCAAAAAAAAAGAAAAAAAAAGCTAAATAGTACCTTTTTACGAGGCAAAGAAAAAGTGTTAATTTTTTAATGTTCTCTCTACATTGCAACATTTCTTACCTAGCTTGAGTGTTAATGCATATAATATCAGGAAGTTACATGTATGTCAATTCCTTTGTCAGAACAAAACCAAAAACACAAGTTAGTTGGATGAACTCTGCGCAAGTTTATACTTTAACAAAACTATATAAAAAGGTTCATATATTTGTTCCATTTTGTTTCAAATGGTGCGAAAGCCATGTTTGTTGTTGCCATACAGTCTAGAATTTAAAAAAATAGTTTTATCCTATTTCTGAATGCCTCTCGAATCATCATTATAATGGAGAAGAATTTCAAATAACTCAACGTATGGTATGAACTCCCGTTGTTGTCGAAATCCACATGAGTAAGTAGATGATACTGGCGATGACCAGAACCTACCGTCCCTTCCGCTGGCATATTTCTCCATGTTTCTGCTGACGGCCACTTGACCAAGCTTGAAAACTCATCATCAAACATGGCAATTAATGGGTGAAATTTAATGTTGACTGTGGAAACACTGACATCGAACAACAATGAAAACATGTGATACATTGGCCATGTATGTATTCAAAACACAAATAAGAGGACTGTCTTGCGACAAAACAAATTTGTCCCCTACGAGCTTTGGGTTTCGCTTGTAGTCTGTTAGCACTCGTAATGGTGTTGTGCAAAATAACCTAACGCATCGCTTCCTTCCCATACATTGACAGAAACATCGAATAGACGATTCAATGAAGGATCTGTAGGTGGATCCCCCCACCCCGCCCACCACACACACCACTTCAATCAGGTCGGAGTTTCAGTAACCCACTTCCCCCCACTCCTCCCACCACACACACCACTTCAATCAGGTTGGAGTTTCAGTAACCCACTCCTCACCCCCCTCCCCCCACCATACACACAACTTCAATCAAGTCGGAGTTTCAGTAACCTACTCCCCACCCCCCACCACACACACCACTTCGATCAGGTCGGAGTTTCAGTAACCCCTCCCCACCGCCCTCCCCCACCACACACACCTCTTCAATCAGGTCGGAGTTTCAGTAACCCACTCCCCCCACCACACACACCACTTCAATCAGGTCGGAGTTTCAGTAACCCACTCCCCACCCACCCCACCACACACACCAATTAAATCAGGTCGGAGTTTCAGTAACCCATTCCCCACCCCCCTCCTCCCACCACCACACACACACAACACTTCAATCAGGTCGGAGTTTCAGTAACCCACTCCCCACCCCCGCCACCACACACACACACCACTTCAATAAGGTCGGAGTTTCAGTAACCCACTCCCCACTCCCGCCACCACACACACACACCACTTCAATAAGGTCGGAGTTTCAGTAACCCACTCCCCACCCCCACCACACACACCACTTAAATCAGGTCGGAGTTTCAGTAACCCACTCCCCACCCCCTTCCCGCCACCACACACAACACTTCAATCATGTCGGAGTTTTAGTAACCAACTCCCATCCCCCCTCCCCCACACACACCACTTAAATCAGGTCGGAGATTCAGTAATCCACTCCCCAGCCCCATCCCCACCACACACAACACTTCAATCAGGTCGGAGTTTCAGTAACCCACTCCCCACCCCCCTCCCCCACCACAAACACCACTTAAATCAGGTCGGAGTTTCAGTAACCCACTCCCCACCCCTCCCCCACCACACACACCACTTCAATCAAGTCGGAGTTTCAGTGACCCACTCCCCACCCCCTCCCCCACCACAAACACCACTTAAATCAGGTCGGAGTTTCAGTAACCCACTCCCCTCACCACAAACACCACTTAAATCAGGTCGGAGTTTCAGTAACCCACTCCCCACCTCTCCCCCACCACACACACCACTTAAATCAGGTCGGAGATTCAGTAACCCACTCCCCACCCCCCCACCACACACACCACTTCAATCAGGTCGGAGTTTCAGTAGCCCACACCCCACCCCCTCCCCCACCACACACACCACTTAAATCAGGTCGGAGTTTCAGTAACCCACTCCCCATCCCCTTCCCCCACCATACACACCACTTAAATCAGGTCGGAGTTTGGAGTTTCAGTAAAGGAAGGAGACAAGCAAGCAAGCAATAACGTGCTTGTTTTTCCCCATGAATAAGTGTTAGGGAATGAAGCGACACAGTCAAAACTTGTAAAAACGATGAAATAATTATCAAAATCGGATGATAAACATTTGAAGGTGTTTTTTTTAAACGGATATGGAAAAAAAGCATAAAAAGGGAACTTTGAAAATTGCCGAACACGATAAATTGTAAGAAATATTGTAGTCTCGGTTTGATTGAGACATGCACGGTAGTGAAACTTGCTTGCTGCCGTTCACGCCCTCAAACCCCGGGTTGAGCAGAATCAAATATTTATAAAGTCAACTAGTACACACATTTGAGCCATTCCGAAGATGACATGCATATACCTCTTATACCTACTTTTATTACCTTTACTTACCTTTACATCCCATGGCCAGCGGTGTATGATCCCTGTTTCTAACAAAATGCTTTGCCCTGAAGGCCGAAATAAACAAAATAGAATGTATTTGGGAACAGGGGTTATAAAGCGTATCACAAGTAACAGTCAAAAGACAAAATTAAAAAGCAGACAACGTATCCTTAATGTGATTAAACAGTACCCATAGCCTTTAAAGACCGGAGTATTGGAACAATCTACACGAAATTAAAGTAAGTAATTGATAATATACCACCGTTATCAGTATAGAAATATCGGGCTCAGCCATTTCTCGCCATTTTGAGACCTATAACATCAAAATTCTAAATTACCATATATGGAAAATTTATAAATATATAAATGAACTGATTTATTGGGGAGAATGTAACAGATGAATACATTAAAGTGTTAGAATTCGTTCTATGGCCAGTAAAGGATTTTGCATTCATTTGCAGTGATTTTCTTTGTTTTAAATATTGTTTACCAATACGCCATATACGGTAATTTAGAACTATGCCTTTAATTTCTCAAACTGGCGGATCCCTTATCCATTTTATAAAACCTTCAAATGGTCATATTTTCTTTGTTTATTATCCGATTTTGATAAGTTGTACTCCGTTTTTCAAGTTTTTTTTCAGAAATCTTAATTATAGAAGATTGTTTGACTGTGTCGCTATATTCCCTTACATAAACATGAGTCTAAAGTTGATGCAAGCGTTGAAGTCGTTGACAAATTTTAATAATAAAATGTAAACGCCTATTTTATTCGACTTAAAACCTCTACAAACTCATTAAGACACGCGGTTTGCACGCAGCGAAGAACAGAAAACGAACATAAAATATACTGCGTAGAAATTGCCAACGTTGAGTGAATATACGTGCGTTTGTAAAAAGTTTTTTTTAAACCAATGTGAAAACGCTCTCTGATAACACGATGGTTGATCTGACACCTGTAAACTATCATATCGTATTTATGAAATGTCTGTGTCAAAATCTATGACGTTCATGTCAGCATTTGCAGATTTTTTCTGAAAACACTACTAAGGGTATTAGAGTATCAGGTACTAAAGACGTTTAATTGCTCAGACAAACAGGTTAACATCATTGAAAGCCGTTTCTCAATAAATCGAATCAAACATAGTTTGACATTTAAAAAATTAAATAATTCACGGTTAAAGAGATATCTATAGTTGTACGTGAGTGTAACAAGATAATCCAAGTGGAGACAACTCACCAAGGGAGAATCAAGTATAAATAAATTTACAAATTTATTTACAACAAGATGAATATATATACAAATGAATACAAATGACAAAATAGAAATCTCAACGGTTTAAATCATGTTTAAAATGAAGTTCACTACGTTAGATTAAACTGTTCGGTTTTAATCAGACTGAATATCTGATATCTGTATTTATGAGATATGTATACTATATCACACGCTATCTTATCTCTCAAAGCTATATCTAGCTGAGTCCTTCCGGTACAGTTCCCGGCACTAACACTTCACTCCCGCGTTATATTGCAATCCCGTCCCTAGCGGTTATTCGTCCCGGTACCTCACATACTTCCGGTGACGTAATTCACACGCGACGCCCACTCGCACGATCCTTTCCGGCGATGGCCCAAGTCCCGGTATTACACATCCGGTGACTTTATCTGCGTAGCTATCTGCGTAACCAGGCCCTCTTGACTAGCGTCTCCGTGGCTACCGTCTGGTCTGTCGCCCAAATGGCGAATGCTGTCGTTTCCGCGTCCTATGACGGCGTTCCCAACCTACGACCCCGTAGACCACGTTCCCGACAATACGCTCTACATGCTCTACGCTCCTAGCGTATACGTACGCTCCTGGCGTATACAGCTACAACATATATACCCAGTCTTACAATGTTATCACAACATGTATTTTATAATAGCGATAAGGTATCACCTTACCTAATACTTGATTGCAAAGCAATCTTTATTCAGATCTTTATTCAGAATGAATAAAACCGAATTCTAAACCTTCTTCGAATAGACATTATGCTAAACTTTAACAAAACGTGTGAAACAATTACAGATGTAATTTACCGACAATGAAATCTCACATTGTTAAATGAATAATTGGTTTTACACCCCGTTAACACATTATAGGCTATATTATGTGTTAACATAGGTTAACACTTACAAAATTAAATAATTCACGGTTAAAGAGATATCTATAGTTTTACGTGAGATACAGTATATCAGATACACAAAATTGATATGATAGTTTCCAGTTAACTATAACTGTTCTGTGTAACCTATGTTACGCATCAATTGTAATGATTAAGAAAGCTTAAGAAGTTATTTTATTAAATAATTTAGACGAATACATATTACATTGGTCCTGTTATGTTGTGTGAACCCAACACTACACAAATATGAATTTATTGCAAAGTATGAATATACTTGAAAACACAACAACACATTTTTGGAACATGTTAAAATGAACTGAAATAATTTAGAACCCAAAATTGCACAAAACCATTATTTCTTCTCCTAAGTATTTCGTTAATAAAACAAATGAAAGAACACAAAATACCTTGAGACAAGCAATGTTTTTGTTATCATTATAAATCAAAAGTAGATATAAAATCGCACAGGAAACGTTGCATTCAAGGACGACAGTCACCCACAAACACGCACAGACACAAAAAAGGCCACTGGGGGTTTATACCTGGTTCTAGGGTGCACCAAACCTCACTCTTACCCTATTGTCACTCCATTAAACGGGACAGTGTAAATAAAGATATCCCCGCCAGATTATACTCTCTAACAAATAAATCAGCATTAATTGGCAGTACAATTAAAATGATCATGTATATATAATATACAAAAAAGCATAGAAAGCCACAAAGTAACTACTCAGTGGCTTAACAGAAACCAGAGCAATAAGAGAACAAACCGTTATGGGTACGACAAAAACAAGATTAAAGACAAACATCAAACGCTATCGTCCTATAAGGATTTAGGTAGACGTCATCATAGGGTCCACAATCTGTTCGGTCATCGCACGATCAAAGAGAAAGCATAGTGGCGAAATGTAATCGGGTCACATAACTTTGTTTGGCAGAGCGTTGCAAAAGGATAAAAATCATAACTTTGGTAAACTTTTTAACAAGTTTAATAAAGATTTAATAAATGTTGTTATGACAAAGGATCTTACGAAGTTTGAAAATCACGTCACCATAGAAGTAAGGTTGTGATAGTCCTTGTCACAGACGAGTTCTTAAATTACCTTTAAATTTTAAAAGTAGATCATGGTTACGATAATATTTTTTTGCGAAGGTTTTTCAAAGTTTATGGTAACGGTAGCCATGCTGGAGGAACTTTTTAGTTATACAAATATGACGAATATTAAAGTCCTCAACACGACTACAAGCTCCAGAGAAACAAATAAGTTGAGAAACATAAAACCCATAAGAAGTAGCTCTGGGAACATCCCCATCTAAAGTAGGATGAACATCCCCATCTAAAAGGGGATAATTAACAATATCAAAATGAAAAGTATCTCTCTAGTCATAGATTTTACTAATAATTGCGCCATTTTCAATAGAGAGATGTAAACTGTCGTTAGTAAAAAAACTCAGTTTAGACAATTACGCTATATGGACTTGCCAAGAAGTTTGTGAAGCACTCATCTTGTTAAAATGTTAATTTAAAAGAGGTTATGACCCTATCATTTTGCTACGCACTGCATGCTTGGTGGTGGACCCATTTACAGTTCGCCACTATGCTTTCCTCTTTAATTGTGCGATGACCGGACAAGCTGTGGACCCTATGATGACGTCTACCTAAAGCCCAAAAGGACGGTGACGTTTGATGTTTGTCTGCAATCTTGTCTTGTCGTGCCCTCAATGGTTTGTTCTCTTGTTGCTCTGGCTTCTGCCAAGTTATTTAGTACCTTCTTTGTGGCTTTCTAGGCTATCTTTTTTTATTTATATATACACGAGCATCTTTGTGGATTACTTTGTTTACATTGTCCCGTTTTGTTGGGATGAAGTAGGGTAAGTGTGAGGTTTGGGGCACCCTAGAACCGGCTTTAAACCCTCAGCAGCCTTTTTTGGCCACTGACCGTTCCAAGGCGGTAGCCCTATTGTCAACCCTTGTGTGCTTGTGATGTCTTATTTCGCCTTTTATTCATTTTTAGTTGTTCTTTGTTTCTGTGTGCGTTTGTGGTTGACTGCCGTCTACTACTTTTCCTGTTCGATTTTTATATCTATAAATAATATTGTTACAGGCCAAAAATGTAATTTTCTTCTCTAGCTATTTTTTGTAATAAGAGCAAAAGTTTGTCTTCAATAAGTTGATGTAGAGAAGTCGTTAGTACATATAAATGAAACTTGACGTTTATTGCACATTTTATCACGAACGTCTCCTGAATGTTTAATAGATCACACTTAGTTAATCCCAGAATTTTCATAAGTTTTAACACAATATTGCTTAAAGCTACAGAGTCTCTATATCAACCGATTTCTTCTTTGTAGGCGTGTCTTTATTTGTAACTTCATGTTCACCAGCTCATGTCGAAATCGAATATTTAAGCGAGCAAATATAAGGCAGGACATCATTTATTGTATAGACATCGACCACTGCACATCATACCTGTACACAGGTAACATTATGATGTACAGAAGAAAATAATTGCCTCTTTCGGGACTCGAACACACGACCTTCTGAGTTCAAGTCAGGTGCTCTATCCACTGAGCTATAACGCTTCTTGTGAAAATGGTATACAAACAACCATTTATTATCAGGCAAAATAACTTAACATATTTGAAAGCAGCTCAAGATGAATCAATAAATATATAGTCCATCTTGTTGGACGTGTAAATTAACATTGCCTGGTGTAATACTATATATTATCAATATTAAACTAATATTCCGCCTCAAAACAACCATATCTCGACTTGTTATTTAGCGCTTGATGTGTTTGTGTATGCGCTAGTTAATTACGTAATGCCTATTTAGTATTAATAATCCTAGAACATACCAATAAATAGCCTTGGTCTAGTGGTTAAACGTACAGCCACCACAACTTAAAAGCGCAACGACTGTGGTTCAACTCCCGTTCCGAGTAAATACTTTTTTTATCACATATATTCTGAAGCCTTATATTTATCGATGTTACCTGTACGAAGGCTAAATAAAAATGTGATCTTTTACGCATCGATTTACTATTGGGGTGTTCGTCGATTTGAAACTACTTCACACGTGACTCATTCATATTCATGAGTTATTACCAGTTAAAATAGAGACTCTGTAGCTTTAAAGGGATCTTTGACGGCAGTAAGACAAGAAGTTAAAACCTTGGAGATGTTTGTGGTGGTGTAGACAGAATTCGCGAAATGAAGCGGGATTTAAAAGTGTTTGTGTAATTTAGAAATCCAGTACAGAGTTGGCAGTTTGTTTTGCTTTTCGTCTACCCCAGCCTTGAAAGTAGTGCACCGAGCGATATGTGTGAATGGAGTATACGAATTAGTGCTACCGAGTTCCAGAGATAAAAGATTGACGTAATGTAGTCGTCAAACAATAATTACATTATTAGCTGCTTTATCAGTAGGAACAAAAACAAATTTATTATGAAATTTGCTATTTAATCATCATATTATGTAAAGTATGTAACCATGTTATTTGTGAGGTTTTCATATACCGAATAGCAGAAAATATACCAATATTATATTTATAAACTTTCATTTGTTGGGAAAAGGGAACAAAGAAAGCTTCCATATAAGCATATCTAAGTATATGCATTGACTACATATATAGGACTGCACATTTCAAATAAAATCAGCAATTCTATATATAGAGTCCATGATTTTTGAACTGTAGAATTTAAACAGTTTGCCACTGACCATTCCAAGGCGGCGGCCATATTGTCAACACTTTTGTGTTTGTGATGTCATATCTTGACTTTTATTAATCGTTATAGTATTGTTGTTTCTGTGTGTGTTTGTGGTTGACTGTGCATTGGAATACTACATTTCCTGTTCGATTTTATATCTTCTTTTATGAAAAAAATATAGCCCATAAGTATAGCAATCGTAATGCTTGATTATATATTGATAAAATGTCATCTGTTAGATGGATTAGCTCGAATATATCAATAGTGACGTATGATTCATTACTATATTTTGATACAGGGAACCTAAACGATGAGAATAATTCTAAGTGTTTATATATTTTGAAATGTTCAATAAAAATTTCATACATTAGTTTGGGAAACCTTTTTTTTTGCATTTTGTGTCTGCTTCATAACTGTTGCATGCATGAATGGATTTCAAAATAACTTTTCACATTTACTCGTCTCTTTAAACCGATACGTAGAACTCAACACCCATGATCTAAATCTAGCGCTGGGTAGATTTAGACTTTCCTCTCACAATTTAGTCATTGAAAATGGTAGATATCTTAATATCCCGCGAGAAAATAGGAAAAGTATACATTGTACCAAAAATATAGCAGAAAACGAATACTATTTTTTTGCTTGTATGTCCAGTATATAGGCATTTCAGAACAAAATATTTTAAACCTTACTTTTGCAGATGGCCCACGATAAACAAATTTGATGCGTTATTGTCTAATAACTCGAACAGAACAATTATAAACTTAGCAACATATGTTTATTATGCATTTACACTTCGAAATGAAATGCAAATTAAAATTGCTTTACCACATTTCAACCCTTTTTTTCCATTAAAAAAGGAAGCTAAAACGCTTCTCTGTAAGCTTCAATTTTTAAAAAGAGACTGCTATATTTATATCGTGTTTGTTGCTTCCAGGGGATCACCTTTACAGTATTTATTGACATTCACATTAGCGTTTCTTTGGTGCTGTGTGGCGGCCGTAAAACGTCGCCCGACTACAACTCAGTAGTGTTATTACTTACTGGTCCTTTGGGAACATCAATCCCGATATGGGTGGCTTTAAAGTAGAATATCGCTTAATTCGGTGCTAGGAGGCGTGAGACGTGTTGCACTTTACATCACCTCTCATGAACAGACTCAATACAACCGAGTCTGCTACTTGTATCTCTTGTTTGTGTTTGTTGCTTCCAAGGGATCCCCATTACAGTATTTATTTGTATACCGTGTTGTTTTGTTTTTTTCTTATTTTCTTACATTTCTTTCATTGATGTTCACACTGTATTGTATATGTATTGCGTGTAGGCTATACACCTAGTACTGAATGTTTAATGCTGAATAAAGTTATTATTATATTATTATCTTGAAGGTCAATGTCACTCTGAAAACCATTCAAAAACATAAAACGCTGCCTGCTTTGATTGGTGTGACACGTATAAATAGAGTAGACAGTGAATTTCTGTTTGAAAGTCTTGACATATTGTTTAAATGAATGTTGAATAGTGAGACATTAAAATTCTAATAAATAACATCTATTTCTTTGCTCTTGTATTATTTATTTCATAACATGTTGAACCCTTATTCTTACAAAGCTGCCCCTACCATACTAAAAGTAAGGCTTGTTTGGTCTCTGCTACGTAAATCGTACATGTATCAAGGTATTTTGACATAAAGAAAATGTGCCACCAATATCTGAATCGTCAAAGTCAATGCCATACATAGGGAAAAATACAACGACGGGGTATACATGGTATATGGCTGTCTCTCAGACTGCAACCTCTTATTAGTATAACTATGTTATTATATATACTGATGCAAAAATGTTTAGTCACTACTTTTATATTTGATATAAAACCAGACATTTTACTAAATAAAACATCAAAACTAATCGTTAAAGGCATTTATTATCCGACAACATGACAGGTGTAAAATATCATAAACGTCGCTACACTTCATTTGCGAACATTGAATAGCTTTGCGACGTCGGTAACGTTATTAACAATCCTTTAGAGATCACGTTTTCTAACAGATTTCTTTTTTATTATGGCAATATGTTGATTGTGTCAAACTTTCCGTGAACGTACTGTGCGTGTTTTTATTTATTTTTTATATTTTATTTATTTAAATTGCGCTCCGGCTAAACACATTATTGAAACGACAAATCCACGTGTCGTCATAACGTTGCTCGTTAACCCAAAACATAGCCATGCACTATTTAATATCTACTTGTAAATTTGTTAGAAACTGTGTACGTGTAAATATAAATAATTTTTCATGTACAACCATTTGTCGATAAACTATTACATTTTTGTTCCAAATACTATTCATGTTCATCATTGCCATGTTCATCAATGCCATGCCCACTGCAAGATAATCGCCCTACTACTGAAACAAGAAGCCGGAGAAGTTTGACAGTCTTAGGGTAGATGAACCGTGGAGTTTGCTACCATACATTTCAGCAACGTAGACAACATCTCCAACATTAAGATGCAGAATGACGAAGTTACTTGCTTGCTGATCCTCTCCAACTATTCTTACTTCGGCGGCTGCATCTATAATATTTTCGGAATTTCGCTTCAACTGTGCCCAAAATTCAACATATTCCTCCGGTGGGTTTGCTTTTATACCGATCGAAATATGAAAAGCATACATGCCTGTTACTGGTGCAGTAAACATGCCACTAAACCGGTTGTAAGCATTGCCGTCGTTGGTGATAATTTGATTGAATGTTATCGCTTGACCTTTACCTAGAGTAATGAGATCATGGTCTAAATAAGCCGAGAACGCAATTTCTGACGATGGAGCAATAGCACGTTGAAACAATCCAGCAGTCAAATGGGTGTTGGTCTCAGTAGATGGTTTTGTTCTTAAATTGAAGTCTCCAGGCCGATTTCTAACAGCTTCATATTTTATCTTTAAATCAACGAGTTCAGTTTCAGTTGTTTTCAGTTTCTCTTTTACGTATTCCAATTCTTGTTGCAGTTTTGAGCTAGTATCATTAAACTTGTCTTCAAGTTGTCGGAGTTTGCTCATTAATTCAGCAGCGAAGAGTTGTCCATCGTTATCCTGATAGAAAAAATAATATATAGTTTTTTCATTATGGAAACCATACCACTTATCAACTTATTTATAATATGATTAATTCAGTCTAAATTGACCTTTTACAAGATAACTTAACTGGAGGGCAATGCTAACTTTTTTGTTTATTTTTTTTTCATTCAGCTAAGAGTCGTAATGAATAGTTGTTTCGCCAATTGCTGTTTTTAAACAGTATTTTCCTTAAGAGTAACTTAATTGGCAAAGTTAATATTATTGAAAGTCATATGTTAACTAATTAAGATACGTTTTATTTATTTTTCAATTCAATATTTTATGGGAGGGCAAAGCGATTAAAATTTACAATTTTACCTTTGTTGATGGACGAAATGTTAAAATGCATTTTCATTGGTTTAAATTCTAAGAAAACCTTTTCAACTGCATTTCACCAAACATCGAGAAAAGTGACGCTTTTTGTAAGAAGGGTTCTACTGATTTTTTCCCCGCGCAGCGCTTTTTTATCTGCACAAAAACAAAGAGTCGCCTTTGACCTCACAGTGCTTTTTGTCTGTAGTGAGTCTGAAATGGGACGACTTATGATGTCAGTGCGGCGCTTTATATCCGCAGGAAAAAAGCTAACTTTCATGTCCGCAGACAATCTAAAGACAACAGGTGATTCATTTTGTCCGCTATTGTATTATTAATGCTAAATACTATTCATGGCGGGTTCTATAATATATAATAAATATCATTATTTGTTATATTTTGCCACCTCCGGGAATCGCACTGCCTGCATTGCTTTGGTAGTACCGAGGCGGAGGATTTCCAGCTACGCAGTCGTCCGATAAAAAAATGCTCGAATTGATGTAGGTGGTTCAGACTGTGAACGATAAGATTTTTTCCAAAAACAGACCAAACTAAAACTAGGCCAAATCGACCATTCTCAGAATTTGGGCATTCGACGATCTACGCATTTGTGAGAAATCATTTCTTCCGTATGCAATTTATGTGGAAATTATATTCAGGCCTTTACATTTATCGTGTGAATTTCCTAACGATATATATATATATATATATATATATATATATATATATATATATTCACGTACATTTATGAAATTCTTGACACAAGTGTCGTAATTTGAAAAAGATTCATAAAAAAATGCACGGCAACACGGGTGTGCAACTGACCATGAAGGCGTACTATAAAATAATAACGAACTAAAGTTGGACACATCCATATGTGCGATTTTGTTGTCCGTGGGAATAAATATGTGAAGTAGTCCCTATGGCAGCATATATGAAGCTCCATTTCCTGTTCGATTTTTATATCTACTTTTAACATTAACATCTTTATACTCTATTTAACAGGTTTATTTTCTATTATAAAACGTGATCAGCATAAGTAAACCTAATACAGGATGTTGTCTACAGTGACTAAAATGTCTTTCGAAATGATTAAAAAGTAGGATTTTTCTAAACTCAAACAAAACGAAAAGCACTGTTGCCAAACACTCAGTTATGTTTAATAATAACTATAATGTAGATTCCCCATTACGTAAGCTTAAACTGTCAAATTCTCATATGGAAAGGACTTCCATAAGCCATATGGCCGGAGTGAAAAACAGACTTCGACTTTAAAACCAGAAAATACTCAACGGCATAGTTCTAACCTATTAAATAAAATGAAATGCTTTTTGTATACTAGATATCGAAGTTTAGAAAAATAACACGTACCCCAAACCTGCGTGTCCGTGTTTCCATTTCGGATTCGGTTTTTCTGTCATATTCCGTCTCAGCAGATATAGCACATACAATGAACGCTAACAGAAAGCATCGACTCATAATTATGGCAGCCATCCTCCCAAACGAAGAATGTCGAATGAAGAAACGTCTGCTTAAAGTCGACAAAGATATAACAAGCTGGTAAAACAATTTTATCTATATAGGTTGTCCTCAATACTGCGTGCTTGGTTCATGTTTACTAGTCGACATAAATATGCAATAAAAAAAGAAAAAAAGAGAGGCTAAACAGCTGTTTCTATGAAGGTTGTCCTCAATATCGCTTGCTTGGTTCATTTTATGCTCAGTGTAAAGGATTGTTGTTTTAAACTTGCGGTTGTTTTTATGCAACTTGTTGTACAAAACATTTTCCTAATTGCTAGAACCTTTTAGGGAAATTATGTGAGTATTCGAGACAGCTCTTGCGTTAATTCCAGACGACCCGTTCGTAGAGCTTGATAAGCTCTTTATAAGTTTCTGCGAAAACATTAATCTGTGTTTAAAACTTCATGTGTTTTACTGTTTTCCTGAAACTCTGCTTATTCAAAGGATGGATCTCCGGCGCAGTAGGTCTAAGGCATACATATATTTTATAAAACAACAACCGATGGCATCTGTTCAACGGTTTATGAGAAGAAAAGTGGCATAATAAATCGAGCATACGACCTACAAATAATTGTGGGGTTAGTAGCGACGGCCAAATTGGACGTTTCATGGACATTATTTTGACAATCATCCATGTCAAATTAGTCGAAAATTGGCCACGCGGTTCCCGGAATCGTTTGAATAAAATAAATAAAAATAAGAAATAATTGTATCACTGTGAAACTTAGTTGACCTAAAATAAAGACATTTAGTTTAAGGTATACAAGTATTTAGGTATCGGTATGTATTAGGTATTTCTAATCAAATGTTTGAATGTATTTGATGAAAATATACTTAACAATTCAGTTATTTAAGTATATTGTCTATCGAGTTCCAAATTTGTATAATTTGTGCAGCGACCACAGAGGGGAAAGTAGCCGATTAGGTTTTATTGATTTAGTTGTGAATGAGAAAAGTGGTCCTATAGGAATCATAGCACCCAAACGCAATGGCACCGTATACAACAGAAAGAGTGATGAAGACAGGGTTACCGACTTGGAATGGGTCAGTATGCAAGAAGGCCTACTGGTTAGCTTCAATCGATTAGAAGTGTACACTAGACAGATCGCACCTGTAAGGTCTCTCCCCTGTGTGTATAAACATATGATAATCCGAACGATTGTTATTCGAAAATGACTACCAACTAAGTCAGAATTATAAGGAAATGAACAAAACTATCAGAAAATGACTTTCTATAGTCTATCCTCTTTTAGGGTATCCCTTCTGTATGACATACTCTTAAATAGTAATGAATTCCCGTATACAGCTTTGAACACTGAGGTCTCTTACATAATATGGGTTACGCTGCTTGATGCGATAGATAAAAGCAAAATTGTAGCTCTACGGCAAGTATTACTGTATAATCATGTATGTCTATAAAAAATACGTATTAATAATCTTTAAAATAAAAGATTACGTTATGACTTTAATAAACGATTAACTGAGTATTTTATAATAAAAACGTAAAACATGCATAATTGGACAAGGCAATGCCGAGAAATATTAAGTTTAAACAAAAAAGGTACCATTTAGTGACAAATATAACGAACTTAAACAAAAGGTTAACGTAGGGTATATTTTGGTGAAAGTAGGTCGCAATAACCTAGTTTTCAGGATATGGTCATTGCTTCATGAGAGGAGGGTGCGGTTAAAGTTTGATGAAGATCAATGCTGAGATATAACACAAATAAATCCCCACGCTAGTGACCTCGTTTTCAGGGTATGGTCAGTGCCTCATGAAAGGAAATGCTTTGAAATTTGATGAAGATCGGACATGGTAATGATGCGATATCACAAAAACAAAATGTTGACGCCCGACCGCCGCACACCGCCCGCCCTGTTTTCACCAATCGATAAAAATGATTGCTTCATTTATTTGCTTAACTGATAACTGATATTCCCCCTTCACTTAATTAACTTACATTACAATTTGCGATGGCATATGCAGCAACCCTTCGATACGTATCAATGGTACTGCTGCACTAAGCCATTTTAAAAATCATATTTAGTACTGCAGAATTATGACTACGCAGTATGATATCAGATGCTGCAGTTAGCAATATAAATGGCATACTGCAGCAATATGGCACAATGCACTCTTTGCATAAAGTTCACTTTTAATGCATTGAATTCTTCCCTCCCGGTAATTGTTCAGCATAAAACGCGCCAAATCAATTGCTAACATCTAATTCGTAATACAGACGTACGAGGAGCGAAGTGATAACTCAAAATAACTAAGTCAAAATGACCTCCTGGGCTTCCATACTCATCCCATCTCAATACCCACATGTCTGAAGCCACTTTTTTTTTGTAAAATGGATGTTTTAGAGACTTAAACTATTTTGAATTGTACACCAAATTCTGTTTGCAGATAAATATTCAAAATAATCACTGAAAGGTTCTTGGCTCAATTCACCAATATTTCGAACATTAGGCAATGATGCAATGTTGTGACACATACACTCCATAAGAAGTTGCTCGGGAAACATCCCCATCCAAGTGGGGATGTCAAAATTAAAAGCATCTCTCTTGTCATAGATTTTGCTAATTATTTCACCATTTTCAGTCGAGAGATCTAATTGAAGAAAAGTAGCATTATTACCAGATATATTAGCTTTGTTAGGCTGAAGTATTTTAGGATAAATAGTATTAACCATAGTTGGAAAGAAAGGGTTGTCAATATTCAATATGTCATCCAGATACCGAGAGGTGTCATTAAAGGCTTCAATAACATCTGCCTGGGTATCTGGTGAAAGACTCAACATGAAATCTCTTTCATAGCAAAATAAAAACAAATCTGCGACAAGTGGTGCACAGTTCGTACTCATAGGGATACCAACAATTTGTCTATAAACGGTGGTTGGTATAACGCATATTTTGAAATAAGTTTTCAAGTCAACAAGCTTGATGATGGGGCTGCTTTTATAGCCACCGATGAAATTCCTTTAATTAACGATGCAGCTTCATTAATTAATCTTGCTAGATTTGTTAACGTTAAAAGTTTACTTGAAATGTCTAGCGATTATGCACTAACAAGGAAACAAATGAATATCTTTATTTAGACACAACAGCTATAGCGGAATTTCGAAGGAATCAAGCTAATTTTAATTTAGGATTTGCAGCTCGCAATCTTGCAATCATAGCTCATAAAATTGTTGACTCTATAATTCCACTAAAACAATATTCTTTCTTTAAAGGTTTAGACACAAACATACAGCCTCCAAGTCAAATTCAAATTAGCTTGCAACTGGGGGCTGATGATGTGCTAATTTTCAAAGCTGCTGGTGATGATGTAGAGTAATTATTAATAAATTAGTTTTTTGGATACCTTAAATGATATTTAACTCCAATGGTTCAGCTTATGTTACGTCAAATCACATGGCATCAACAAAGTGGACTTATCTCCGAGAAATGATACAAGAAAGCGGAAGTACTCAAGCAACCGAATCCGTATTTAGAATAACGACTGGTGTTAAAAATCCAATAAATGTTTTTGTGTATATGCAAAGATCGGACAGGAGTTCTTCTAAGACACAAAATCCTCATCTCTCAGATACTTTTCACATGAATGCTGACAATAATAATTGTTATTTACAATCAGCTATATTTGAAGTTGGAAACGGCGTATATTATCCAGAAACTGAATACAGTTATGATGATATTATAAGAATATTCAGAGATGTTATTAATTAGTCTTACAAACAAAATAATAAAAACATAGGAACTTTACTAAATGCAATTAATTTTAAAACTTATTTTGGAATGATATATTTCAATTTAAGTTACAAGGGTGATGAAGTCAATGTTGATCCTAAACAACTAAATTTGAGATATAAATTAAATATTCATCCTACTGCTAGATATCAAGTGTATGCTCTGGTTATCTATGAAGAAGATGTCGTTATTCAAATACTGTTGGAAATGAATTAGTTATAGTTTAATCTAACGTTTAATATATATAACTTACCAACATATTCGGTAAATTTAACAAAAGGGCAAAAGAGAAGTTTAGCAAAAGCGTATGAAAACAAAAGTGAATTAACGCTCAGGCTAAAGAATAATCAACTAACTGAGAATTTCCTTTGTTGTTGACAGCTACTCAGATTAAGAATATCATTAAAGCTAAATCCAACGGACATGACTTAGACATAAATACATCGAAATCGCAAATGAGATCTCAGTCTGAAAATGGAGGCTCTTTGGGAGCAATTGTTGGTTTGTTGACTAAAACAATATTACCAACAGTTGCTAGACTCTCTCCAAAAATATCAGCACCACTAGCAACAGGAGCACTTAGTGGTCTGGAAAGTACTGGAATCGGTAAACTATTCGGAAATGTAATGGTAATTATCCCTAGTGATAAAAAAACAAGCACTACTTGAATCAAGTGTGCTAACACCGTCACAAAGAAAAAAGATTAAACAGTCAACAGGTTGCTGCCCTATCAAACTGACAAGGCATCAACAACAATACGGGGATTTCTTGGAGTACTTGCGTCGTTTGGAATTCCTTTAATTGGATCTCGTATTAGTGGCCTGACGGGTAAAGGTTTGCAAGTTGGTAGAAAGGGGAAAGGACTACAATTTTATCGCGGAAATGGTCTCCATGTAGACTTGCAAATTAGCCCATATAGAAGTATCCCATTCGTAATAAAAATTTCAAAAAAACGAGCCTAAACATAATAAAGTGGGTTAAGCAGTTAGGTATACAGAAATTCAGGGAGTGTTTAGCAAAAACAAATTACCAAAAAACAAAATAAACAAGAATGCGGCATTATTAATCTTGATGATTATACTGGATCTTGCTACTGTAATGAGTATTATTATGATCCGTTTGGCTTAAGTCCACCACATTACGTGGTTCCGCCTTAAATCCATTAAGCGATGGGAAAGCTTATATTAGTAGGATTTTATAACGGATATTTCGTCATCTTTTACTGAAAAAATGTGATAACCTGTTTAAAATTACCTATTAAATGTTTTAATGTTACAATATGCAATCTTTTTAAGCCGAAATTAAGGTTTTATTTAATACCCAGCCGACACCGTTTTCGCTTCTTGGAGAAGGGGTTGGATTGGTATGAAAGTTAATACTCGGAACATGTAATGAAAACAAGTTTTAACGTACATACCCAACATAAAATACAGCACTATTCAGTATTAAAATGACACCGACTGAAGCAAGTGATGAGGAGAATAAAGGAAAAGTGTATTTCAACTTGTATGGAAAGATGAAAATTAATAAAGCGTTACCAAAGTTCAAAATAGGAGACAAGGTTAGAATTAGCAAATATAAAAGAACGTTTGAAAAAAGGTTATACTCCAAATTGGACCGAAGAAATTTTTGTTATTGATGAAATTTAAAACACAAATACTGTGATGTACAAAATAACAGAATTGAACAACCAAAACATTGATGGAAGCTTCTATGTATTGGAAATGTTAAAGCTGAACAAGAAATATTCATAATTGAAAAGGTTACACGACGTGATAATAAAAACAAACAAGCATTAGTTAAATGGAAAGGTTACAATAAAGATTTTAATAGTTGAGTACCGTTCGAGGACATTCAAGACACCATGCAATAACAAGCGCGTTTAAGATATAAAGAAATGAATATTATATAATATTATTAATGGTGTACATAAATGACAAACAAGTAATTCAACGTATCGAAAAACTAACTAAAGATCGAAACTTGCTAACAGATAATAAAGGACATGGATTTGAAAGTGATTGACAATCGGGTCCGGAAGCGTCCACAGACTTGAATTTGAAAGTGATAAGCCATCGGGTCTGGATGCGTCCACGGACTTGGATTTGAAAGTGATTGAAATAAGACATCAAATCATTTTATAAATGATATAGAAACTAGCGGTATAGGCGAAGTTTCCAGGCAGGGGATTGTGGGACGAGTTTAAGGTTTGCTTAGGAGATTTGATAGAGCGTTGTCAACTCAGTTTAAACTAGGTACAGTTTTTGCTAGTTGCTCGGTCTGTTTTATCCTAAGCATAATTGTCATCTCGTTGGGCGAGAAACCCCTTCCTGGAAATTGCGCCTACACCGCTAGTTTATATACTACTAATCACACCTGGTTTACTCCATATCGTTGTTTTCACATTTAAAAAACAAACAAATTAAATCATTCAAGTGAGGACATACACCAACCCACAGTCCGCATTCGCCGATACGATTGCATCATTACATATAACATGCACGTGGTGGACGGAGATACCAGTGTAACTTATCATGAAGAAAATAAGTGAAATTTCTCAAATACAGCAGCAAGAGGGACATTTTATGCGATTTGTTTTTCAGTTTTGTAATTCAACGTAGGAATTCTTGGCTTAGAAAGTATGTCAACCTGTAAAGAAGGGATACGGTGTACGTGACATATCAAGCCAACCTGTAAGCCGGTTAACGGTTATATTTTAAATTATATGGAACTTAATGCTGCGCTCCCAGTTTGCATTACATTTCATAACATTCAAAACATAAACGGAATTATACATGCACGTAAAATGTAAAATACAGACGTGCAACTTAACATGCAGGCTTGATATGAAAAAAGAACAAACGCACTGTGGACGCTTTTAAATAACCCTGTTTCCGTTTTAATTCTTGAAATATACAAATAGCAAACAAATGCAGATATGTGATTGTGTCGTACTGTTTGATCGAGTTGACGGCAAAAATATATCAACAAAATGCTCGATTCAAGTATGTTTTTGCCTCATAGCTTTAATAATATTTAATGAATTTTGTTCAACTGAAGCACACATACCCCTACAAAGTAAGCTCGTTCCTTCGCCGCAAAAGGTAATTCGATTCACCCAGTACTTTTTGAGATTGTCTTGAAAATTAAAGAAAGCATACATGTGTACATTTTAAGAGGTTTTATACCAGAAATTACTGGATGGATCATATCATACATTTCCATAGAAAAACTAAAAAACTGTCAACTTATCTAATGGTAAGGACTTTCACACATACATCACTCCTTTATTATTTATCAAATGTATCTACACTTGTTTGTTACACATGATCACATGATAGTGATCTTGCACACCTAGTTAGGTTAGGTTAGCTTTTATAGTTTAGTGGAGTAGGCAACAAATACATTTTGCAATATCAAGACGACTTAAATCTATAAAGGGCACCAACTCCTGTAATTTGTATCCGATGTATATGGCCTTGCTTCATACTCTTGCTAGAGATCCTGCACACCAAGTTTGGTGTACGTATGTTTAAAGATTTTGAGAACAAATTTGCGGCACACAGTGGGACGGACAACGCCATTTGTATATCCCCCGCTTTCGCGAAGCCAGCCTTGTATAATAGTTATTTTAAGTAGTAGATTTTGCTTCTATAATATTGAAAAAATAAACATTAAAATTCTTATTTTAAGAGGTTTGTACAAGCAAGGTTCTGTACGTGTGTCATCCAGGTAATTTAAAGTTGTCGGTCACGCGTTCACGTACAGTTATACCGTGTGTACCTACATCATTCGAAAGATGTAAACACCTTGCACAGAAAAACGGCCTTAAATTGGAACATTTTTGGAATAGGTGCTCTCACAGTACTAGTACTCTAAAGCAACATATATATGTATATTGATTTATTTCAGTGACAAATACATATTTTACAAACTATTACATATATAGGACATATAGGTAACATAAAATTTACATATATAAAGCATATAGGCAACACTGAGCAAAATTGGATTGTACCCAGCCTAACTTGGCTACTAGTCACCATTTTATAATTGCATTACATAGATAAAGTAATATTTAACTTGATATCTGAAAGAAGAAAATAGTCATGCATATGTATACAAACATGATAATTTAAGGATCATGTTGTCATACCCGGAGTTTTGTAAACTCAGTGAGATACACATTTAAATAATGTGAAAACAAAAACAATGAAGTAATTTAAAAAGTAAAATATAGTGTTGTGTACGAGGGCTTATATTTCACCTATAAATAATGTGATTGATACTGATGCATTATTTCTATATCTTAAAGCATTTTGGATAAAGTATCTTTAACTTAGTTTGGCTACCACATACTTTAAATAAACAATGATATAGATACCCGTTGTTGAGTGAAAACAAGTTTAACCCAGTAAATGAAAACACTTCACTGAAAGTCAAACTACAAGACACGCAATCCCAGTAAATGAAAACACTTTACTGACATAAACATTAACACGTACATTGCATGCTATGATAAATTAAAGCAACACAATATAGTTGTAACACGGATGTATGTTTTATTGTCACCTGTGTATAGTCATGAATTGAAACTATTCAGAAACAAAGAGAATTCCGCTTGTTGTCAATATTGTTAACGTGTCATAAAAACTCTTTATCTATATTAATTTAACGGTCGATTAAACAATATATACACTGATAGAAACGGGAGTGAATGAAATCGAGACAAACTTAGCCCGAACATGGTCTCTTGGATTGATATTACATTTGGTCAGTATAGTAACACATATATTATACTCTCTTAACATAGAAGTACAATTGATATTGCTTAGGTATAAGAACCTTAAACGTTTTTAGGAAATGTTTTATTTGTTTGGTTCATTGTGCAGGGGTTTACTTAACAGCGATTACATAACGTTTTTATCTATGACATATCCGCCTGCTTCAGTTCTCAATATGCTGAGTCCCTTTTCTTCCAAACCAATATCATAAATATCCGTGTTTCCTTGTTTCGTTGCGGCCATCATTTGCTTATATATATCCCCCGATGTCATTGTTTCTTTCACCGCTGGAATGGACGTTATTTCTTTGATCCATGCTGAAAGACTGGGAAATCTCTCTGAGGTGATTGCCACCGCGGGGAGAACTGTTCCGAAGAAACTGACGCGCTCCATATGTGGCCAGATGAAGAAGTCGATCATCATTGGCTTGTCACCTGTAATTGACAATTCTGTTTTAGTATATGGCACGGTATTTAAGTCTAATAACCGGTTTTAAGAATCTGCGAACTGATATAAGCTCTCAAAACTGTTTTAGCTCGATAAACATATATTATCGCTCGATAATCCCTATATATCGAAAAAAAACTGTTGTTAGTCTCAAAACCAGTTTTAAGAATCTTAAAACCGAATTTAACTATCGAAACCGTTTTTAACTCAATATTTTACCGATAATACAGATTTTGAGATGGTAACTGTCATTATGAAATAGGTATCTATGCTGATCAAACGTAACTAGTATTATCAACTCCGTATCTATGCTTATCAAATCGTAAAACCGGTTTTACGTTTAATCGTCGGTAAATACTAATTATCGAGGGATAATGATAATCACAGACAATGACAGCGATCAAGTATATTTTAAACAGTTTATTACATAATCCTATTTTCCATGCACATGGAAGAGCTACTACTGGAGTAGATCAGCATTTGAACACAGTTGACATGAAGTGTTGAGGAAGGGCACGAACGACAACTCTACGTCACGTGACGGGACTACTACTGGAGTAGTTCTGTATTTGAACGTTGTTACAGTTGACATCTCTGACTGACTGTAGTGTTGGTCAGATACCGCTATTGATTTGGGGCTACTGATTGGTTGAAAACAGTATAGGGTCTATTAGGGCATATAGTCAGATTTTAAGGCAGATTCTGATTGGATTAAATTACCCAAATCATAACAAATCCCAATAAAACATTAAACTATTATATTTCCATCATAAAACATGTTGATTTGGGATATTTTGGCTGAAGTTTGCATTTTTTCGGTACAATTGTACTGAGGGTATATTTGCAAAAAGTAACATTTCTTGACTGCCATTCTGGGGGTGGTCACTTTCAGTGAAATATTAGAGGCTGAAAGGATCACATTAGCCCCAATTTGCTGGTCATTTTTGAGTGTCTCTAAGATAGTTTTTTTAAAACAAGTTAGGCTTTATCATCCGTTCGCTATAATGGAGGTCTATGGGAAATGCAATAGTGGTATATGACTTGTAGGGGAAGGGCACGAACGATAACTGTACGTCACGTGACGGGTCTACTACTAGAGTAGTTCAGCATTTGAACGTTGTTACAGTTGACATCTCCGACTGACTGTAGTGTTGAGGAAAAGCACGAACGATAACTCTACGTCACGTGACGGGACTACTACTGGCGGAGTTTAAATTCTCGTGAGATTCTCGTGAATCGAAATATCCTTAACACTACTGTTACATTGATCACTGATTTGCAAGCTGTTGTTGTCAGTCTTACACTGCACCGAAGTTATAACGATCTGATCTTTTACTTACCCTGTAGAGTTCATCTCAATAACCCGAATATCTCTCAGTTAACACCGCATTTTACTAATTGAGATGAGTTTATGCACGCAATTACAATGCAAGAAAGTTAAAGATTATTAATAGCAAAGTTTGCATAAAGCATCAGGCTCACATTCTTCCATAGCTTTGACAATTTGCGATCCAACATTTTGTTAGATTTTTCGTTATAATTTAAACATACGTTTTTAAGAATGTTTTACGATTTTGTTATTTTCATCATATAGCGCACAATATGACTGATTTATGTCTCTATCAGTCGCTCATTACTATACACATATCACCGCACACTAGGCTAGTTCCGTTATCATCTTAAAGCGTCAATCGTCCTACTGTGCTGGGTACCATCAGACATCTACTGTGCTGGGTACCATCAATCTTTCTACTGCACTGGGTACCATCAATCGTTGTACTGTGCTGGGTACCATCAGATATCAAGTGTACAGAGATTTATCACATAAAGCTTTGCTTGGTACCATCAGACATCAAGTATGCGGAGTGTTATCACATAAAGCTGGGTACTATCAGACATCAAGTATGCGTGTTATCACATAAAGCTTTGCTTGGTACCATCAGACATCAAGTATGCGGAGTGTTATCACATAAAGCTGGGTACTATCAGACATCAAGTATGCGTGTTATCACATAAAGCTTTGCTTGGTACCATCAGACATCAAGTATGCGGAGTGTTATCACATAAAGCTGGGTACCATCAGACATCAAGTATGCGTGTTATCACATAAAGCTGGCTTACCTCCAAAGAAGGTTGTCCCTCTACTTTTTAATTCCTTGTCAAATATATCCAGACCATCCAGTAACTCGCCGATGAGCTTCTCGTCTGCTCCTGCACTATACAGCTTGTAAAATGGACCAGTTATCTAAATAAAGGGTAGTTATTAATTTAGCTATTATTAACTTAATACTTAATTTCATTAAGTTATTATTTACTATATAGTTAATTTCATTGAGTTATTATTTACTTAATACTTAATTTCATTAAGTTATTAAGTTATTATTAAACTATATCTTATAAATTATCATCAGCATGCATTGGACAGCGTTTAAAACAAGAACTACCCTTGCTTATAAATGATGATCAGACCGGCTTTTTGACGGGGAGATATATACGTGAAAATACAAGTTCCATTCATGATTTGTTCTATTACACTGAGAAAAATGATATACCAGGATTATTACTTATTGCAGACTTTGAAAAGGCTGTTGATACCCTCTCCTGGTCTTTTATTGATGAGGTTTTAACCTTTTTTCAGTTTGGACAAGATATAAGAAAATGGATAAAAGTATTTAACGCAAACATTAAATCTTGCATTTTAGTTAATGGCCATCTATCGGAGTGGTTTTCTATTCACCGACGCTGCTGACAGGGAGAACTTGCAAAAAATATGCAATCCCTTCTGGAAGGATGTTTACACAAGTCTTAACATCCTTTAAGATGTTAAAAACCTATTGCCATGGAAAGAGTTCTTAACACAACCGTTATGGTACAATAATAACATTAAGATGGGAAGATCAAGTGTTTTTTTTTTATAAAAGATGGTATGATAAAGGTATTTTATTTATTCTTTTACCCTATTTATCGAAAAGTTTGCTGTAAATTCGCAATTTTTAGAATATGAAGGTATGACTGCAGCAATACGGGGCTACCTTCAGAAACAAAATGTTGCTCATCTTGCTATCAATTCAGAAAATCCAATTTGCCCATCAATAGTGTCCCACAGAAAGGCTGTCGTCCCATTTATGACATACTTATTAAATCAAACGTACATCCAACATATATAGCCAAATAAGGTTGGGGGGGGGGGGGGGGGGGGGGTGGATGGAATATGGTATAAATATAGATTGGAATGACTTATTCAAAATACCTTTCAAATGCACAAAATATACTAGATTACAATGGTTTCAGGAAAGAGTAAACCACAGAATTACTGCTACAAATATCCTTTTGACAAAAATGAAGATAAAAACTTATAACTCCTGTAGCTTTTGCACAGAGTCTCCAGAAACCATTACACATTTATTTTGGGAATGTAAATATACCAAAACATTTTGGAATATTTTTAAGATTACTTGCAATGACAATACTATAATAATCCAAACGGAATGGACTACAAAAGAAATAATATTTGGGTCTAGTGAATATGACAATGTTCTAAATAAACTATTTTTGCATGCAAAATACTTCAAATATAAATGCAAGTTATTTACCATTGTTCGGAAATTTCAAACCACAAATTAAATACATATATCAAACTGAAAAAATAAACGCAATTGAAAGTTTTACATTTGATAAATTTGAAAAAACTGGGTTGACTATAAATCCCTACCTAATAATGACTTTTTTCTTAAATTTTAAGAGTTACACTGTGCAACATATCTATCTTGTTCCTTCTTCTTGTTGTTTCTTGTTTTGTCATTTTTTTGACGAAAGAAAAATCAAAAGGAAAATCACAAAACATGTGTAACTATATCTGTTAAATGAAGAGTCACACCTCCATAGAAATATCTTGTCTTTTCTTTATATATTTAATTCAGATAAAACCATGATTTTTGTTTCATACAGTCAACTGTAGGAAAACTCAGCAGAGATGGTATGTGGATCTTCAATAAAAACTGAAACACTCATACGTTGATTATGTTAGCATTGTATTTATCTACGTTAAAAAATTCTTTATACAATATATATATGCTGGGCTTTGGAAAACAACAACATTTCTTTACAATTATCAATGAAAGCGTATTAAAGTAACAAAATAAATATTTTGACAATTTTGTGAATGTTTACTTCTTTCAAGATTTAAAGGGACACACAGCAATCTGGTGTATTTGCAAATAAAATTCTTTTGAAAGACCCTCAGATTGCAGATAACCCCTTTTATCAAATTGTAATTTAAATCTTCTTTTGAATATTGTAAAGAAGTTTTAAAAAAACTCGCGATTTAAATAGTTTCTAATCATGATATGCATTTTTTTTCTTCTAAATATTTTGAAAACTGTTTA